>VYZQ01067925.1:16618-32025 GCA_013400655.1 Mystacornis crossleyi | reverse complement strand
CACTGCCAAGTCCACCACTAAAGCGTGTCTCAGTGTCACGCCTACATGTCTTTTAAATATCTTCAGGGATCTTCAGGTGCCTCCCTCAACCCTGTTGCAGTGCAAGATAACCCCTTCAGTGAAGAAATTTTTCCTAATATCTAATATAAACCTCCTCTGGCACAACCTGAGGACTTTTCTTCTCGTCCTATCATTGCTTCCTGGGTAAAGAATCCAACCCCCACTTTGATACAACCTCCTGTCAGGCAGTTGCAGAGAATTGTAAGGTCCCCCCTGAGATTACTTTATTCCAGGCTAAAGATCCCCAGCTCCCTCAGCTCTTCCCCATGGGACTTGTGCTCTAGATCCACACAGCAAGATCGATTGGTGATGCAAGTAAAAAAATGCACTTAATATCAACAGAGGATGAAGTTTCTCACGTGATCAAAGTCGTCCCCCGCTCCCAGCGAAAGACTTTATGCAGCAGGAGGTCACTCCCCGCCTGTTTTCGGGAGCAGAGCTCCCAAGGGGGGAGGGCACAGCTGTCGGGGGCCGTGGGGCCGTACCTGCTTGACCTCTGCCTGCAGGTGGCGCAGCTGCACGCACTGCTCCAGGTGCTTGCGGTGCTGCTCTGCCGCCACGTCCAGCTCCNGTTTCTTTTTTAAACTTTCACCTACTTCAGTGGCTTTGCCCACATCTCAAATGCACCAAAGGTTTAGGTGTTTATCAGATAAAGACCTCAAACCTTGCCACTTTATTGCCAGGAGAAACAAAACTTTGTTTTTCTTCTCGAGGAAAATAAACCACATTGATAGATATTATGTTATCACTATTTGTAAATGTTTCAAACAATAGAGCAAAAAGTATTAGGTCAGGGTGCAGGGACTATGACTGAGCATTGTTATTCATCCCCACACAGATGGTAAAAGCATGAGTTTAACATTAGTTAAAATCACTCTACATTTCAAATACTTGACTGGCATCTACAGAATATCAGAATAGTTTGGGTTGGAAAGAACCTCAATGACCATTGAGTCCAACTGTTAACCCAGCACTGCCAAGTCCACCACTAAAGCGTGTCTCAGTGTCACGCCTACATGTCTTTTAAATATCTTCAGGGATCTTCAGGTGCCTCCCTCAACCCTGTTGCAGTGCAAGATAACCCCTTCAGTGAAGAAATTTTTCCTAATATCTAATATAAACCTCCTCTGGCACAACCTGAGGACTTTTCTTCTCGTCCTATCATTGCTTCCTGGGTAAAGAATCCAACCCCCACTTTGATACAACCTCCTGTCAGGCAGTTGCAGAGAATTGTAAGGTCCCCCCTGAGATTACTTTATTCCAGGCTAAAGATCCCCAGCTCCCTCAGCTCTTCCCCATGGGACTTGTGCTCTAGATCCACACAGCAAGATCGATTGGTGATGCAAGTAAAAAAATGCACTTAATATCAACAGAGGATGAAGTTTCTCACGTGATCAAAGTCGTCCCCCGCTCCCAGCGAAAGACTTTATGCAGCAGGAGGTCACTCCCCGCCTGTTTTCGGGAGCAGAGCTCCCAAGGGGGGAGGGCACAGCTGTCGGGGGCCGTGGGGCCGTACCTGCTTGACCTCTGCCTGCAGGTGGCGCAGCTGCACGCACTGCTCCAGGTGCTTGCGGTGCTGCTCTGCCGCCACGTCCAGCTCCTGCTGCTTCTCGTGCAGGAACTCCAGCAGGTCCTGCACGCGAGTGGCCATGTCCACGTCTCTGTCGCAGAGCAGCTCCACACCTGCAATCGGGACAGTCCCTTATGAAAGACTCGCAAAGCTTCCGAAGACAAACAGCCCATTTCCACTGTTTTAATTTTCTAGTTGCTTCTCCAAGTTCAACCTAATCCTTGGAGCATTTGCTTACGTAAGTATAGGGGTTTGCACTTTTTAAAAGTGAAATGTGACTTTTTTGAAGTCTGATACTTACCCTATGTGACCATACACAGTGAAAGATATCAAGTGAAGGGGCATAAGGAACAAAAAAGGAAGACATTACTTGAAAGTTGAAAATCTTTGCTTGATTGCATTGGTCTGATTACCTATAAAACTAACTCTCCCTTACTCTAATTTTACTGACGTCCTGAGTCAGAGCCTTTTCTTTAAAAACTAAACACTTCTGGGTGTTGCCAACTCTGATGAAATTATGTGCCATAGTACCAGTATGTTCTCATGAACAGTACAGAATGATTTGAGTATAAAGGAGTCCACATGTCTCCAGCTTACAGTTAACCAGCATCTCTGTTATTTTCACACATCCCATGTAGAGACAACTGGATAATTCTTACAAAGCTATTGCCCAGAATAGCATGTGNTCCACGTCTCTGTCGCAGAGCAGCTCCACACCTGCAATCGGGACAGTCCCTTATGAAAGACTCGCAAAGCTTCCGAAGACAAACAGCCCATTTCCACTGTTTTAATTTTCTAGTTGCTTCTCCAAGTTCAACCTAATCCTTGGAGCATTTGCTTACGTAAGTATAGGGGTTTGCACTTTTTAAAAGTGAAATGTGACTTTTTTGAAGTCTGATACGTACCCTATGTGACCATACACAGTGAAAAGATATCAAGTGAAGGGGCATAAGGAACAAAAAAGGAAGACATTACTTGAAAGTTGAAAATCTTTGCTTGATTGCATTGGTCTGATTACCTATAAAACTAACTCTCCCTTACTCTAATTTTACTGACGTCCTGAGTCAGAGCCTTTTCTTTAAAAACTAAACACTTCTGGGTGTTGCCAACTCTGATGAAATTATGTGCCATAGTACCAGTATGTTCTCATGAACAGTACAGAATGATTTGAGTATAAAGGAGTCCACATGTCTCCAGCTTACAGTTAACCAGCATCTCTGTTATTTTCACACATCCCATGTAGAGACAACTGGATAATTCTTACAAAGCTATTGCCCAGAATAGCATGTGAGAGCCATCTTACCAGATGCCTGCACTTCATTGACATACTGAAGCAGATCCTGCCCTTGGTGGATGACATCAAAGGTCAAGTTATTCATGGTCAGGGCTTTGTCTGCATGATGCTGGAGCCTCTGTTCTGCTATTGTAAGATCTTCAGTGTCAAAGTCATTCATCTGCTGAGAGAGCTCATCATTCCAAGACTCAAGGTCTGAAATTATCTGGGGGGAAAAAGGAAGGAGGCAATGTTCAATTACCCATTACACAACAGAAAACAGTTAATTTCCAGTGTTGCACTGATGTTTGAGGAAGGGAACTCAAGTTCTCACTGCTGATTGACTTCACTGATCAAGTTTCACATGGTTCAGACACAGGCTGTCTCATCATTGATTTTAAATCTTGGCAAACTATCCAAAAGAACCTCTTTGAGAACTGCTACAGTTCTTCAGCCAGTGCTTTCAACACTGTGAGTACCCCTGCCTAATTTAAGGTACTCCATCAACACATTACTTGTGAAACAGATGAAGTTAACACGTTTTTATCTCCACTTTTAAAGGAAAATGTGGATCTGGAACATCTTTTTAATTCTTCAAACTGCACCACGTAATAATGCACACATAAAGAGCCAGCTTACATTTGTGCCAATCTCGAGCCCTTTTACAAGAAAGCCAGCTCTACCCCTCTGTGGGCAGGAAGCATCAGGCCATGTGCACCTTTGACTTCTGCCAGACAACTGAGAAGCATACTTACCGCAACAGGCTGGGTACTCGGTGAATGCAGCAAAACCAAAAAGCATCCTTTATTACAGTATTACTGCAATGCCAGAACTAAATTTGCTTGCTGATATCTTTCAGCTACACTTCAGTTTTTACACTTTAATTCTGGATTTTATTCTTTGCTGTAGGATGTTCAAAGAAGGGTAACTAAAAGAGTTTTGGGTTTTTTAATGCATGTATCACAACAATAAGTTCTCCTTGTCTGTCCACACAAATTTATTTTCCACATCATATTGCAAAGCCTGTCTGAAATGTAAAATACTCCTTTTAATTAGGATACAAAAACGGTTTTAAGGCTAACAGATAGTGCTTACAACCCTCATTATCAAAGTGGGTTGAGTTCGTATGGCACGGATTTGATGCGTCAGTTACTTTAAAAAAGTCTGTCTAATACACTTATCCCTCCAGCCAATAAACAAATTTTTTTCCAGAATTTTTATCACAGTTTTGGCACCAACTATTGCAGTTCATTGGGAAAGCAAAATTAGATATCAAGAACCACGTGTGGCTTAGTTCCAGTGTTTTACAATTTCAGGAGTAGGACAAACTCACATGAATGGTGCTAAATGACAGTAAAGTACCTATTTATGCATCAAGACACAACAAAAAGAGGACCTGACAAAACGGGCATTAGCAATCAAGTATCTAAATGCATAAATATTTAACCAAAGTCATTTGTTGTCAGCAAAAGAAAGATGCCACTACCCCTTTTCAAACGGCTGCAATAGCTCCAAAGTTAGTGAGACAGTTAAAGGAGCAGAGACACTCCAGGAAAACAGGCCTTCTAGAAAAAAAGCAGAATGGGGCAGATGGCAAAATTAAATCATCTGTATAAGGCTTCTGTAGTTGGCTACAATCTCTCATGAAGGCTTTTTTCCATTCTGCTCACATGACACCATAAAAAAATGGACATATCAAACAATTAGTATTAACATTATGACACCAGTGAGTTACTTCCTGTTTTGAAGGTGTTCGCAAAAAATTTTACTTGATTCACTATGTATTCAAGTTTTGCACTATGTCATGATGGGAGATACCAAACAATTAAGCTACCTGCAATCCCTAAATCTGCTCAGCTACCTCTGCTGAAGTGAAAACAGGCAGTCAGGGGTAACACTGGAAACAGAAAAGCTGATGGCCAAAGTATTCAGGAGAACAGACATGGCAAAGCTTTCAGCCACTGCCTGAAACTCCTTTCATCTTCCGTGTGCTCGAAACATCACACAGTCTATTTAGGCATTATGAGTGGCTTTCCCTCTAAACACACGAACAGGAGGCTTCACCTCCCACAAAATCAAGTTCCCTTCATTTCCTTTTTACTTGGTCCATGCCCAACACGTCTTACCACCTCCCTCTGCTCTTCATGTCCTTTTAAGTGACCTGAAATTTTAAAGAAACTTCAGGTTTTCCTGACAGTCCAGCCAGAAAAATTGCTTACTTTCAGCTTTTGTGCATCTCAGATCTGCTCTTCCCAGCTTCTCTCTGAAACTCTGTTCATTTATTATTAAAAGCAGTGGAGGCCATCTAATGTTTGTTTCTTCATCCACTGCACTAGGGAAGTTCTAAGAAAACAGATTTACCATCTTATTTTCATCCAGGTCAGTTAACAACACTCAAAAGTTACCTTGAAGAAATAACTGTAGTTGGACTTCGTCAAACAGAAATCTGAGCATTAAAGACGGTTGCGAAACTCCATCATCAAAACACCAGCTTTTGCCATCTTTCTAAGCACCGTTATTCAAAGGATTAAGATTTAAAATGGCACATTTATGACACTGCTTTAAAAGCAAAGCCAGTCCATCTCCCTTCAGAACAGATGCCAAAACCTTATCTCTTTTACTAGAGATTTAAGTGGGAATAAAGTAAAAAATACAGTAAGCTCACAATACCACACTGCTGTGGATAACTGTCAGCATTGTTATAATAATGAAATAGATTATAGTCACTAGCTCCTAAGATTCACTTTACTTGATAGGAAAAACAACTAGTTCCAAGAGGTCAAAACTGTGTGTTGCCTCCGCCAAGAGGTTTCAGTGATAGTGCCTCCCAAGAACAGTCATGAACAGCCAGTAAGAATTACAGCTTATCCCATGCAATCTCATACAACCCCATGGTTAAGATCATGGCACACACACTGTTTAAAGCAGTTTGAAACACTCTGAACAAGACCAATATATTCCCTTTCCCCTTCAAAAAATCAGGAGGCCACGACTGAAATAAATAATGCCAGCATGTTTCCACACTGATTCAGAAGGTAAGTAGTCAATGACCATCACTGAGAGTTTCCTAACAAGGGCAGTAATCCTCATATTTTTTCAGCAGTAATTACGTGGTGCAAGGTGGTCTATTTGTCTATTTCAGCCATTGCACCCACTGTGCAAATCTGAGGGTAGAGTTAACACAAAAATAGCATTCACTAAGCCCTCTCTGCCCACATTCTTCAGTGCTTCCCCTAAAGTTCTGCTTTACAGACAATACTTTGAGAGCAAGCAGGCTCCCATTTTGCTTGTAAAGTTTTGTCAAGACAATCAGCATTAAACAAAGAAAACAAATGACTAACAGACATCTAAAGTAACTGAATCACAAACTCATATTGCTCTCAGGAAATGGACAACCCAGCAAAAACATAGGCTAACAATTTCCCATAGCATGTGCTCAAGAAGTTCCTAGTGCAGATTCTGAGCTGCTTGATATTGCTACATTCTATTGAATGTAGAGGTAACACTGACAGGAAGTGGTCACCAAGACCTGGAAAATATTATCTAATGGGGAGGAAAAAAAAAAAAAAAAAAAAAGAGAAAATGGGAAAGGGAGAAGAGTTAGGTCTCTGCGACACCCCAGCATTTTACGTCCTCGTCTTTTCAGCAGTGTGACTTAACAGGCATCTTGTAAGTATGGTCCAAAAATAGAGTTGAGATAAAGCTGTGAGCTGAAAAGTGTGTGGTATGCTCTGTGTAGAGCCCTGGCATAGGCCTCAAGGCATGTAAGCTACAGACAGGCAAAAATGCACAGACACAGATGAGACAAACACATTTTGGACTGTGTATTTTGCCACCAGTGTTACCATCTCACTGGCTGGGTTCACACACACCTTTCTCATGCTACTAATCACACTAGCAAGGGACTCTTCACCTACATTATTTTGCTCATTCTTGCCTTTAGTTAATTCAGGCATTTACAAAGGAGTCCTTCAAACAGCTCACAAACAATGGCGCTAAAAATTATGCTGCGGATAAAGAAGGTCAAGTTTATATGCCAAGAGCAAGGGGCAAAACAAGAGACAGTACTGCAGTTATATCAATTTCAGAAAAGCAGGAGTATCTGAAAAGTTGTAGGATAAAAGAAACAAAGTATTTCATCAGCAAATAATAAGGGAAGTGTAAGGAGAAGAAGGGAATTAACCCTGCCAGCAAATCTCACCACTGTCCCCAGAAGCACAGCTGCATGGTATGATCCTGCAGTGCTAGGGGAGCCCTTTGTCCCGTTTTAGCCTGTGTAATTTTGCAAGCAGTAAGAGAAGCTACTACTTGCCTTCAAGAAAAGCTGTCCGCACAGGATGCTCCCCTGAATGAACTGCCCCTACAGCCAAGTCTTAATTGACTGAACCAGTCACACAAAATCCTGGAGGAAGGAGAAGGTCAAAACAAGGTCTGCAAATTCCTAGCTGGCATCTGGCTCCTCCTCATTATCAAGTTACTTCAGCTGAGCTTCTGCTTTCAAACAACTGACCTGGAACTAGGCCCCACATTTTCTTCCTGGAAGTTTCCGAACAGATGTCTGCCTTCAGGGAGAGGGAAAGAGAAGCGTGCTTTGCTGAGGAAGCAGAGAAGACGTGGTACAGCAAAACAGTCAACATTTTGCTGAAGTCACTCTGCAGCCAGGGCCATTTTCTTTCCTGAAGGACTCTCCATCAATCTAAAATAAGCATTATTTTTATTCCCAAGCCATATAGACAAATTATACCAACTCTTTCAACAAGGTAACTGGTACTTTGCTTTATGTTGTATGTGGCAAAATGTAAAGTATGCCAAGTGTCAAGTTTAGAAAACACAAGACCTGTCAAGTGTGTGCAGTTTTGGGCACTACAATATAAAAAATACATTAATCTACTAGAGCGAATCCAAAGGAGGACCACAAAGATGGTGAAGGGCCTCAAGGGGAAGCCGTATGAGGAGTAGCTGAGGTCACTTGGTCTGTTCAGCTTGGAGGAGACTGAGGGGAGAGCTCATTGCAGTCTACAACTTCCTCACGAGGGGAAGTGGAAGGGCAGGTACCAACATCTTCACTCTTGTTACCAGTGACTGGACTTGAGGAAACAACATGAAGCAGAGCTAGGGGAGGTTTAAGTTGGATATCAGGAAAAGGTTCTTCTCCCAGAGGATGGTTGGGCACTGTAACAGGCTCCCCAGGGCAATGGTCACAGCACCAAGCCTGACAGAGTTCAAGAAGCATTCGGGCAACACTCCCAGGCATGTGCTGTGACTCTTGGCATGTCCTGTGCAGGGTCAGGCGTTGGACTTGCTGATCCTTGTGGGTCCCTTCCAACTCAGTATATTCTATTCTACAACTCTATTTAAAGTTAGGGTTTGCAGCTTTCTGAGCTTCATAGGAAAAAATCCTATGGGCATCACTAAGTAACGGTACCTGAAGTACTCCTACCCATATTGATGCTGTCCTGCACTGAAGGACTAGAACACACATGCAAAGCAGGGCTGCTGCAACCATCTTGCTCCTGCAAAGATTGTAAGCATATGTGAGACAGCTACTCTCACACAGTCAAAAGTAGAAAACTCTCTGCAGAACACTGTGAATTGCAAAACTGAAAAAAAACCCCTTCTTAGTCTTTACACCAGAGCTGTTGTTACTGTAGAGTGCACACTCTCACTTCCTATACAGGTAAGGATCAAGAAACTCTGCCTGTCTATTCCTGCACTGCACCTAACAATGTGCTTAGCTAAACCAGACTTCAGCCGTGACATCAAATCCTGACTTTCAGAAAGGGAAAAAACCCCCAAACCAAAACACTAAAAACCCAAGACGCTATCACTAAAAACCTGAGCAGCTTTCTGCCGACTGCCTCTTTACCCTCATGTTCATAACCAACAGTTGCAGCTTTTACCACATAGAAGCAAATGGGTAAAATTATCACTCTAACTCCTGGTTTTCAGAATCTCAAGAGTCATATAAGTCGTTATCTACTCAAACAGGATCATTTACCAATGGATAACCCGGAACCTTACGAGGCACCAACTTGTTTCAGTCACTGTGTACAGCACCAGTAGTTTTACAAAGTCATATGAACTTAGCTGAGGATTTTTAATGCAACTCTGCTAACCTAAGCTCCCTGTGGAGTTTCACATCTGTTTGTATACATGTTCCTGCACACAAACAGAAACTTTTCAAGTGATAAGCTACAACTCTCCTTCACAGTTTGGACAGGCTCAAAAACTCTTGAAGTTTTGCAGGGTGCTATTGAATTATTTTCAGAGGTGGAAAATAATTTTATTTTTAAAAAATGACAGCCCATAGAACCTTCCCAATGATTAAGACAGAATTCCAAATATCATTTTCAGCTGCCAACTGAAAAAAAAAAGACTGCTGAATTGAAAAAGAAAGACAAGACAGGGTGTTATTACAAAGCACCAGTTTAGAGGGTTTGTATGAAACTATCTTGCAAGTCCTATTCACATTAACTGCAGGTATACTAGTTATATCAAGGTAGTTTGTTATTCAAACNTCTCACTTCCTATACAGGTAAGGATCAAGAAACTCTGCCTGTCTATTCCTGCACTGCACCTAACAATGTGCTTAGCTAAACCAGACTTCAGCCGTGACATCAAATCCTGACTTTCAGAAAGGGAAAAAAACCCCAAACCAAAACACTAAAAACCCAAGACGCTATCACTAAAAACCTGAGCAGCTTTCTGCCGACTGCCTCTTTACCCTCATGTTCATAACCAACAGTTGCAGCTTTTACCACATAGAAGCAAATGGGTAAAATTATCACTCTAACTCCTGGTTTTCAGAATCTCAAGAGTCATATAAGTCGTTATCTACTCAAACAGGATCATTTACCAATGGATAACCCGGAACCTTACGAGGCACCAACTTGTTTCAGTCACTGTGTACAGCACCAGTAGTTTTACAAAGTCATATGAACTTAGCTGAGGATTTTTAATGCAACTCTGCTAACCTAAGCTCCCTGTGGAGTTTCACATCTGTTTGTATACATGTTCCTGCACACAAACAGAAACTTTTCAAGTGATAAGCTACAACTCTCCTTCACAGTTTGGACAGGCTCAAAAACTCTTGAAGTTTTGCAGGGTGCTATTGAATTATTTTCAGAGGTGGAAAATAATTTTATTTTTAAAAAATGACAGCCCATAGAACCTTCCCAATGATTAAGACAGAATTCCAAATATCATTTTCAGCTGCCAACTGAAAAAAAAAAGACTGCTGAATTGAAAAAGAAAGACAAGACAGGGTGTTATTACAAAGCACCAGTTTAGAGGGTTTGTATGAAACTATCTTGCAAGTCCTATTCACATTAACTGCAGGTATACTAGTTATATCAAGGTAGTTTGATATTCAAACTAAACTTACCAGATGAACCAACTGATGCATTATGATTTTACCATACATTTGCTTAAAGATGCACTGAGAGGCAACCAAAAAGCTCAGCTCTGCTGAGCACTGAGCTCTTCTGACACTTTCACATACTGGACAAAAGCCTTTCTTCAGGTAAGAATTAAGTCTATCGATCATTTGAGCCACATCCAGTGCAATTACACAACCTCAGCATAAACATTCCTACACGAGAGGAGAAGTGCGTGCAGTGCAAGTCTCAAAGCAAACACTCACATCTATTGCATCTCTTTCAAATATGCGGAGCTGCAGAAACAGCTCGAGTTTGATCTTGCGTTCTTGAAAAAGCTCCTCCATCTGAGACTGGGCCTCATCCAGCTGCTGCAGGACTGTCTCTATGTGGTTGATCGAGCTGTTATGGGGGGTCTTGTTACTAGAAATGGCAGAATCCCTATTCAAAGCAGAGAGAGGGGAGGGGGAAGAAAAAAGAGCATTGTTGAAAAAAAACTCCATACAATTTGGACGCTATACATGACCACAAGATGTAAGCCTACTTCAGATAAGGTTGGTGCAAGCCATATTGCATGAAAGCTAAGTCTGTACATCTTTGTGTTCTAGTACTTGAAAAAAAATTAGGAAATTAATTACTTTCATTTTTATGCCCAATTCAACATGTAAAGATGTTCTGTTTACAGGAAAGATAAAATCTGAAAACCAGAAACAAACACTTGCACTGCGATAAGGAAGGAGTGTATGGTAACTATTTACTTTACTGAATCTTCCTGGCAAGAAAATCAAAATTAGCTACTTTAAAAAATTACTTAATCTTTTACCTGAGTATAAAACCTGCAAATTCAGATATGTTAATCTCCTGCAGCAAATGAGACACGTACCAGAGCAGCTGGGAACCAAATTTATTTATTCAGATCATTCTTGAATGAAATGGACGCAAACTTGGCTTTTACTACAATGAAGTTACTTGTCAGTCTGAAAAACAAATTCAAAGTGTCTCTTTATAAAACGGCTGCTGCTCAGTACTCAAAATGCTGACGAACCCTGCATGTCAGACTACAAAAACACCTAATTGCTTCTATCGAAAAGGTAGCTTATGTCAACAAAATCTCCTTCTTGTGGCAGCAGTGTTTATAAGCTAAGTTTCCTGTAAACAGAGGTTTAGAGACCATCAGTACAGCATGAAAGACCATTGTAGTCCTAATATTTACAAGTTTTATTTATAGGTCATATCTTGTACTCATCATCTCTACCCTCAAAATAGAAAGAGCCTCACAGAACATCAGATGAACACCAGGAGAGATTTAAATAAAAATCTGTTTTACCTTAGTTGCTGTATGAGATCTTCACCTTCTTTTATGACATTGACTGTAACCTGCAGAGTGGTCTGTTGTTGTTGACCAAAACGTTTAATCAGGTCTTGGACAGCCTCCACAGACTCAGCATAGACATCATCAAGCAGCTCTTTCTGTAGCTCTTCAAGCCACGTCCACAGCTAAAGGAGAGGAGAAAAAGCAAGAAACATAAGCCGGAGGATCAGGCAGGCAACTATTCCGAATCAATCTCCCCAGACAAGAGAAAACAGACTGAGGTGGCAGGGAAAAAGAGGATTCGTTTTTCTTCATAGAAAAATCCCATCCTCATATTAATGAAAACAAGCCTTTGTTTCTAAAAAGGTTTTCGCTTCTTGGAAATACCAGGAAAGCTTTATCCGTGTTGCTAAGTCACCCTTTCTTCCCCATTTTCCTTCTAGAGAACTGAGCATATCCGATTGAGCAGCACAGAGTTCATAGTGAGAATCCCATCTGCAGCTCTGCGCGAGAGTCCCTGGGAGAGAAATGCTATGGTAACACTCTGCGAGAGAAGAGAGGAAGGAAGGAAGGAAGGAAGGGAGATGTATTGTAGCCACCATGAAATCTGCACTGCCAGGCTGACACTGCACACAGACAACATAACACTTTTCAGTGGCCTTCAAAAAAAGGAAAAAGAAAGGGCATTTCAGAAAACAAAATACAGAGACAAATCAGATGTGAGAAGCTATTGTTCTGTCATGATGGGGGTTGCCCTCCTGATTTCAATTTCACACTGTAACAACAAAAATCATCATAAGCAATTCTACCAGTTAATTCGACATTCGTCCTCCCTGCTTCCCACGTGCACATATCCCTGCTCAAAACTGCCCATGCACTGTGGCTTACACAAAAACTCCAGGATATATGCTGGACAGATATCACTACTGGTCACATGAAGAACCCTGTGGTGTTCTTTTCCACAACTTCATGATGGAAACTGTTGCATCCTAAGGTCTGTGTGAAAGTCACTCATCAGCAAACCATTAGCCATCTATCGTGGAACTGAAAAAAAGCAGCAGCAGCATGGCTGTGTCCTGCAACACTCCCACGAGCAGCACCAGCATCACCCTGGAACAGCTGCTCTCACAGGAAGCATTCAAACCCGGTCCCTCCTGTCTGTTTTACCATCCCATCCCAAATGCTGCAATTTCAAGAACAAGAGTTTGTTTTTTATCCCAAAAGAGTAACTCTGATCTGATTAAAAGTATTAAGGTCTTTTGATGACATTTCAATCTCTGCCTTTGAAAATTTTAGAGATTTACTGAACCTAATTAAAAGGTTAACATTGTTAAAATACATAACTAAGCAATCAAAACTGGCTTAATTTCAAAATCTGAGACACTCGAATGTTTTATTTCTTTGCTAAATGTTTTCTACAAAAATAGCCATTTTATACTGCTGTTTATATAAGTATGTTCTGATCATAAAGGTTTCCTAAGTACTACATTAAAACAGAAAACTCAGTGAATGATTCCAGATCTTGATTAATTAGTTCCTTTGAAAATTTGTTTTAAAATCAAGTGCTAGTTTTGGTATCTCATAGCTTTACAAGCCTCCTTGTAGGTTTTGAGTAAACCAAACTATAGGCTAAGTTTTCACAACTGGGATGAACTAATGGAATTTAACCAGACTCTTTTCTACCAACCTACTACCCCCTCCTCCCCAAACCAGAAATGTCTGTTCATACACAGCTGTTCTGACTACTCATATGCTTCAAAGACAATGCTTGTCACAAACCTGAATGCAACTCCACAGTTATAAACACCACAAGCTCAAGGCACAGCAGTCTGTCTTATTAAAAGGAGAACAAATCAATAGAACTTAACAAGTGGGTCAGAAGCACTCGTCAACATTCATTCCAGCATAACCCAATGCAGCATCCAAATGGTTTTTTTCCAAATGCGTACTTTGGAACGCAACTTTAACTGGCAAACAAATGAGATTTAAGAGCAAGAAGCCTGAAAATACAACCTGAAAATTCTACTCAGTGCCCAGAGGATGAGTATTTATTCCTCTCTTAGCTTGTGAAGTTTATGCCTGAGCCATAAAAATAGGGCATCGAGTCAGAGACCTTCCAAGTGAGCTGGTGTGTACACAGAACCAGTACAGCTTGCAACTGTGCCGATACAGGTATTTGAGAGCAACACGTTGCTGTTTCCTTCAATGTGCTTGGTGCTGGCTGGAAGACCTCTACAAGCTTACATACACTCCATGCTTATTGCGCTGCCTACAGAAGGCCAAACTGACACAGATATTTACTGCAGAGAAACTGGGATTAAATCATTTTGAGTCTCTCAGACGTTATCAAGTTTGCCCCCTGGGTCCCTTAGAAGTACTTGTACTGCAGCTGAAGACAGGTCTGAGAGCCACTTCAATTTTTAACAACATGCCTTCTGCAGCTGTGTCAGACCTCTGCAAGGAATACACCTCACTTCTTCATTTCTTATTCTTCACATACACTTCAGCCACTTCCATAACTGGATGGAGATCTGGCAGAAGGAACAAAACCTAAAAGTGCTTCACTGGTGAGGTACTGTGCATGCAAATAATTCCCTCAAGCTCACCTTGGATGCTGGAGACCAAGCCAAGAGAGGACATGCAGACCTTTCCCTCTGCACAGCCAGTTCAGGGTAACACCACCTGCCTCAAGCAGAAGGACATGGGCACCAGCACAACCAAGTGTTAAACTGGCTGGCTTAGTGCCTGGTCAGCATGGCATCACTATAAACATGGTATCTGGCCCCCAGTGTACTGAAGGGCTCAAAAATACACTGTGTTTGCCCAGCCCAAGAGCTGAACTGTCCACTGCTTGGGAAGCAAAAACATTTTATGAGAAGTGCAGAAAGAGAAGGAGAGTAATTAGTATGCATTACTTGCCTAGTTGTGATTCATATGCTGTTGAAAGTGGAACAATTTAAGCCATTTCTGAAGTGACTAAACAGCTCTCTGACACTTCCGTAGCAAAACTCTAACACATTACCAACCAAGCTTTTGCATTTTTCCACAAAGTAAGTTTCTGACAAACATCTTTCCCTCAAAATAATCTAGGTGTTTAGAAACAAAATTTGTAATACAGCCAGCACAGATGAATAAAACTGTCAGGTTATTAAAGCTGGATAAAAATTCATGCAAAGCTTAATTCTTAATGGGTGGCAGTAGCCAGCAGGCTTCTCTGCAGCTTTCAAATCAGAGTGAGCCCTGGATACACTGGAAATTACATAAATTACCTTGTTTTCAGATACAAAAATTAAGGGCGAAGACTGTACAAGGTTGCACAGCAAAGCCAAAAGAAAGCAAAGAGTTTACAGCAGGGGGTGAACAGAGACTAGAGCTTACCCATACATGTTCAGCAGTGCAGAGCTACAGATTTTACAGTGCAATGACTTTCTGAAGTAACACATTATTCCATAAAAGAGAGCTTGGCAACAAAAATCCAGTGGGGAAAAAATCACAAACTCATCATTAAAAAACTATTAACTTTCTCTCAGTGTGAACTTTTGAGCAACTTCCAGTCATGTTTTTTTTCTTTTCTTTGTAAGAGAAGTAGCATGAAGATACCTAAACAAACCATCAAGTCCTGTGATCTCAGTTAGAACTTTATCCAGCGGCAAGACAGCTCTAACATACGGTGAGAAAACTGCATACATAACTCAATCCAGTCACAGAAGGAGGTTCTTCTCCTCTTTTCATCTGCTCTTTGCATCTTATCAGAATTAAAATTGGAGAGGGAAATAAAATTCTAAATCCCCGACAGGCAAATGTTTCACTCAGCAG
>VYZQ01067924.1:66459-76966 GCA_013400655.1 Mystacornis crossleyi | reverse complement strand
TCCACATATGTCCAACAGATTTTTTGAGTATCTATTTTTGGAAGGACCAAAGTGGGAAAGAGTTTTTCCGCTTGGTAAATTTAAGTGACTAATGCCCTCAATTCCCCAAAATGTGTAAACATACACTTAACTTCAGGGGTGTTCATATCAAAGTACTCTGACTACGTCAGCTGTGAAGTCCTGGCTCCACTCAATAGCTAGTTTTGACTTCAGNAGAAAGAAAGAAAGAAAGAAAGAAAGAAAGAAAGAAAGAAAGAAAGAAGGAAAGAAAGAAGGAAAGAAAGAAAGAAAGAAAGAAAGAAAGAAAGAAAGAAAGAAAGAAAGAAAGAAAGAAAGAAAGAAAGAAAAAGAAAGAAAGAAAGAAAGGTATCATATCACTTGGCTTCCAGTTAGAGTTTCATAATCCACTGGCTTTTATTGGTTTAGTAAAACTATTCTCTTCTATCATAAATTAAAGATTTTACTCATTGCTTTGAGACTTGCTTCTTCTGTTTCAATTATTTTCTTTCATTTATTGAAGAAAAACAAAAGAAAACATAGAATCAAGTACAATATGGCTTTCTTCCACATGACCTTTAACTTCTCATGGATGTTTTCTTGTGAGGTTTATTCAGCATAGGTAATTTTCAATACAATGTTCAGACTGCTTCTTTCCATTGCATTGAATAAGAAGCTCCAGGGATTTCAGACTTCACAGCATTCAGTGAGTACATCCATCATTAAACAGTAAGATATTCAGTAGCAAATTTGCAAATATGATTCCAGATTTCTCTTTTGACATATAGTCATATGTCCATTTATTAATATGTACAAATTCCAGTCAAGTTACCTATCCCCAAAAGTATTTGTAAAAATTCACATGGAGAATCAACTCACATTCTGAATAGGAGATGCTTTAGTATCTTCTGTAGGTCCAAGATTTTGAAATAAAAGATGTCATCCCTAATCTACAGTGGATATTACATCTTTAATAGCACTGATATTAACAAGGAGAATTTTGACAACCTAAGTAGTCTGTTTATGGTGTTTAATAGAAGATTTCACAAGAAAATTTTTGTGTGTTACTGTGCATTGTCTACTACTCTATCCAGTTATTTTAATGCGGGGTTTTCTTCATTTTGCATCAATCACTGAATGTTTGGATACAGTGATGCAATTCTGCGCTAGGGATACTATAGATATATGTATAAAATTTCCAGTGTAAAATGAATAACATCATTGTGATTTATACTATTGCCTATTAAAATATTATTTTAAATGGATATGGTTAAGTGATCTTATCAAAGGACATAGATTTTGTTATATGTATTAATAAATAACGAGGACAACACATGCTAGACAGCCAAGACCAATGGCAGCAGTGACTTTTTAAAAGAGCATTTCTTTGCCGTATTTGCCGCTGGAAGAATTCAAGACGGCGTGTAACTGAAAAACATGAACACTACCATGGCTAACTGGTCTATCTCCTCCCAAGCTAAGATACGTTTATAGTAAGAAATCACAACTTAAAATCTGGTCCTAACAAAGATCAGTAGGAGTTTTGTCATCAGTATCTCCCTGGTGAAATTTCCCTTAGCATGTCTGTTTATAAACAGTTTATTTCAGTAACTTTCTTTTTACTGATTCAAATAACTTAAAATATCAGACTAGACTGCATGTATCCAGCACAATTACATTAGGCTATTTTTGAATTCAGACTTTCATTAAACACAACAGAAAAGCAACTACATGCCCATGGAAGAGCCCAGACACTTACCCCAGAAGTCAAATGACTCCTGGCTGTGCCCACATACGCAGTCACACAGCTCCTGCTGGTAAAGGTGATGCAACTGCCCTGCTGGGCAGCAGGAGGAAAGTTTTTCTGCAGGGTGGCTGCACACCGTCTTGCTCAAACTCTGCAACTAGCAGAACTTGAGAAATTATGTTGCAGATCTGTAAGTCTTTAAAGCCTACTAAAAATAAAAAGCATGTACGCACACACACGCACACAAAGCTTTTCGATTCATAAAAGTTTACGGGACTTTACAAACGGAAGGAAAGCACTGGTATGGCCATTGTATAAGTTGGGCAAACAGTCATAAAAGGACAGGGCACAGGCTCGAGACAGATCATAGGACTGGGTTCAGTGCCCAGCTGTGCACTGATGTAATGAAGTAGCCTCAAGCACTGTTTATCAAAATTCTCTAACACCACACCATTTCAGTTAGAAATCTTATTAGCGACATATGCAAGTATTTATATTTTAGAAATATGACTTTTCTTTCGCATCCTTTCAAGTCGCATTCTTAAGTATATTAGAACAAGGACACGGGGTAACATAGCAAAAATAAGGATTGAACCCAACCCCACCATAACTACATTTTACTGATGGGTTTAAGCTCTGCTCAGTCTAGCAGATGAAACCAGATTTATTTTGCTTCCTTTCCATAGGCTTACAGCACTGCGTGGTAAAATACATTTTGCTACTGAGAGAAACATGCTACAGTGACCATTCATACTGCTAAGTAACAATGTCTTTGAAAGCAATAAATCCAGAGAGCAATATTAGGATATCAGCAGACAGAAGCAAAGATAATGTTACCTTCCCTTGAATTTCAAGACACAGAGCTCAATCCTGCTCTTGAGGAATTGAGATACAGTCATCATATCACTAATGAATGAGGATTTCCAAATGGGAAACGATATGCAGATTGACAGGCTCAATTAAAAGACATTCATTAAACAATTGGCATGTCTAAAAATGGAAAAAAGGCAAAAAAAGAAAAATCACAATCTGATTACTTACATTACAAAATACTACAAGAAGTCAGACTAGATACGTTAGCACAAATTTTATCCTAGGATGTTAAAACCAATGTAGTTAAAATTCAATGCGTATATAAAATGCTCAATTGGCAATTTTCAAACAGTGAGCCAATCCGAACACTTCATCAGTAAATATCTGCAAGGATTATAAAGTATTTTTCTTTCACTACCATGTAACAGAAGTTTAAAAGTCCTAAAAGGTAACTAACTACAACAATGATTTTTTGAAAAGTTTTAGTGAAATTTTATCCAGATATTGCCAGAATGTTTGAATCTTTAATCCCCATGTAACAGAATTAAGCTCCGATGGCTTAAAAAAAACCTTGAGCACTTCAGGGGTTCCACTAGAGTCAATGGACCTTCTCACAGAAACATTTGAAATGCAGTGAAGGTCTGGATCGGCCCTCCAATGTTTCTAAAAGGGTGAGCTGACGAGAACGGGGAGAGGGAGAAGTGTAAATCCTACTGAATCATTTATACAAACAGACAGAAATGCATAACTAGAAAACATACATATTCCTCCTTCTTCTTCTTCTTCTTTTTTTTTTTTTTTTTTTTTTCCCCCACACAAAGTTCTTCTTTGGCTAGGGCCAAAGAATTTTGAAAATGTATCAGCAAAATAGTCTTTCAAAATTTTAGTCTTAGAAAAGTTCCTAATTATGTTTCCTGAGAACAAAAGGGAATTTCTTGCAAGTTTTCCTCCATTGAAACAACTCCGAATGTAGCTCACCAGTAAGCCCAACATTTGATAAGCAATCAGTCTTGAAAATTTTCTCCTAAAAGTATGTTTATTATTCATTGGATTTTGAAAGTGTTTCATTTATAAAATCTACAGAGTTTTTTGCTGTTGTTGTTGTTGCTTTTGTTTTTCTAAAGAGTAAGTGATGCTTTTATACCAGATACCAAACAAATTAACTCTTTCCAGAAAAGCTATGCTTTATTTTGTATTTTTTCTTGCTTCCGTTTACAACCACACTGAAAAGCACAGACATATTGATGAATCAGTTACACAGTGCTTTTTGACTACAAGCGTGCAGCTCATTTTTCTTACTGACATGTTTCAGAAACCAATCAGAAGTCCTCAAACTCATGATTTCACAGTATTTATAATCATTTATCAAAATGACCTGCTTTTGAGAGATCATTTCAAACAAGTACATATGATTTATGATATTTGGATGTGTTCAAAATAAATTCCCTGGACTTATAACTTTTTACTGCTTGCATGTTGAGAATAGGTAGGTTATAAAATAATAACACTCGGGGGAAAACAATGTATTGGTTTTTTTCATGGGATTTATCAATGAACAAAACCCAGCAGAACAGCTATGGAAACACTGGACCAAACTATTGAAACCGTGGATTCCTGAAATTCTTTTTCAGAAGCATTTCTAAGAGATAGTCTTGTACATACCGTCAAAAATATGAATAATTTTTATTACCTTCTAGCTTTTACGTGAAAACCTGTGCCATACAGAAAACATTTTCCCATGACAAAATTTGGTTTCTTTTTTTTTAAAAAAAAGGCTTCTCATGCCTCGGGGCAAGTGTTTAATTACATTAGACTTTAACAGGAATGCAATTTCCTTATATATTTATCTATTGCAATTAAATGTTTGAATATCTGTAGTGCTTAGAAGAACTCCTTCAACAGTACTCAGCCTCCCCCCAGCCTTTTCAGCCTAGTACAGATATTTTTTTTCACCATAGCATTTTAGACTTCCTTAAGGCTACCAGATTCACTCTTTTTTCATATTTCTCAGTAAATCTAGATAGCACTTCCTATATAGGCATTAATATGCTTTTTTCCTGGCTGAAGTTTTAAGAAAACTTGGACCTAAGTAACATAACTTAGGAAAACAATGGTAACTTTGCATCTGATGTGTTCTGCATCATCTGAGAATCAAAACCTACTCTATATTAAACAGAAATAAAATGGCCCTGAAACTCACAGGCAAGTAATGAAAAGGGGAGGCATTAGAAAAATCCAAAATATTCCATCTAAGACAACTCATACCACAAAGTAACAAGGCACTCCAATAATATGTTTTCTATACACTCAGCATGGTTTTCATCCGCACCTCATTAGCACACAGATAATTCTGTCCATTAGTGCGCTTTAAAATAAGCGATTTTATTTGTAACCTACCCTCAAATTTAGTAGCATCTCTCTAGTCCTACACCCTTGACATACACACAGCTGAGTTACAAAGATGAGGATGCAGACGCCATTATTCACTGCAAAACATTAACATATAAAGATTTGTGTGCATCACTCCTCAATTCACAGGCAACTCTACTGACCCACTTCTGGGCCTACGCAGGTTGAAAGGAATGTTCTGCAGATAATGAGAGAGCAACTACAAAACCTGGAGACGCTGACAGCTGTAGCAAGCAGGGGTCGATGACTACGTAAGCAGTATTTCCCAGTCCTTTACCGTGAGAACAGTAGAAAATTTCACCCTGTTCTGTAGCAGTCTATTCAATATCTTCAAAGGGAACTTCTCAAACTGCTTAAAACCTGGGTTAGGGCTAAAGAAAACTGTAAGTAAGTTTATAAAACTATCATGAGAGCAGATTTCACCTTGTTTTCTCAATCCCAAATGAAACTGTAACAGCTTAGAGGAAAATATTTCTATATCCTCTCATTCCTTTGCAATATGTGAATTCCAGGGGAAAACACACAGTCCATCGTATGAAATTCTGCTTGCTCTCTGGATTTTTGTTTATAATTTTAAAAAGTTGCGTTCTTGCCATCACAACAAGTAAGTAAAGTGGGGTATACCTTTTTGTAAATATTCAGAGTAGCTATACGGCTAAGAAACAGTTACTTGTTTGGAAGATAAATGATACAAGGAACAATCATGTTCTACATTCTTTAAACTACAAACTCAGCTTTATCATCTTAAACACGCAGAAACAAAGCTAAGTAGTGCAAGAAAGGGGTAGCCTAAGGTTAATTCAGCTCTGACATGCGGAACAGATTCAGTGCTCAAGAGAACATTGAGGATTCTGTGGCTTAAGCGATATGCTTAAGAAGAGGAAATATATCTGTAAATAAGCAAGAGCATTAATAATTGTCTCAGAATGCTGGCACTGAAACTTAAAACAGTCTCTCTCTCTCTTCACCTCTTAGTTATTTACTATTAGGATTTTTTACAAAGGTCTATTGAAGTAGTTCCAAGTATGATGAAGGCATGGATGAAATTCTTTCAAGCGCAGTAATTCGTTTTTAAAAAAAAGATTAATGAGAAATAAATTAGATGATGTTTAATCAAATGAGGGGCAATTATGGATGATAAATATAGAAACACAGCAAATTAAAAATAGTTCTTGCTGCCATATATTAGAAGGGCATTAAATATCTAACACTAGAGTTCAGGATTAATAAAGGGGTGGGGTTAAATATTCAGTCCAAAATGCAGGCTTTTCCTGAAGAAAAACCAAACATACAGCAGCTACGCAGTTGTTGTCAAAAGACATCTATTTTCAGTTTGAGAGATTCACAATTGTGTGAACTGTCATATTTTTTTCTTAGCGGAAGGCAGGAGGAAATGGTTACCTTGATCTTCAGAAAGCCTTAGAAAGTGAGGATCGAAGTAATTGCAAGATAAACGTAACCACGGCTAATGGCTCGACCTCTTGTCCACTAATCCAGTGGAAGACTCCAGTCACTTCAGGGTAAGGTTTAGGACATTCCCCACTGGTGTTTTTTTAGTTTGCATTGCAGAACGAAATAAACAGAAAGTGATTCAGATACTTCCCTGACAGTGAAAGGGACCGATTTCCTTTTTTCCTTTAGCTTTAAATAGACTGACAAATACAATAAATCCTTACACCAGCAGACATCCAGTTACTTTTGCTGTTGTAACAGGGACTCTTCATACACATCACGAAATCAGATAATTCATTTTATCTTATTGAAAGTAAAGAAGACAAAACAAAAGCTTTTACCACCAGTGTTTGAACTAAATACAGCTTTTAAACTCAAGAAGAGTTTTTAGCAATTCTACCAGCTACGTAACATGAAATTCAGCTAAATACGTTCTGAATTACTGTAAACGTTTGCTTATGAAATGGACAATGAAGGAAGTGATGGTATTCTTGAGATTATTTTTTAAAATCCTTTCTGTTGCGTACACTCTACCAAGCTTACAACATTTTGAGAGAAAGAGGTGATGGTTTCAATTGTGAACTTCATACATATCATACAAAGCCTTTCACTTTCTCTTCTGTGATAACAAATAATTTGCTACACCAGCTCTGGAGTTTTCAATCTGCTGAGCCCTGTCTCTTTCAAGTGTCTCCTGCCTGTCTCACTATATTTTTGGTGACCCCCCAGTTGATGTACGCCCTAACGGAAGTCCCATCAGTTGTGTTGCCTTTGCCGAGTGGCTTTCGTCAGAGCGGGACTTTGACAGGCTTTGCTATTCTAGAAAGCAGAGTAATGTCAAGTTTTTTTGCACATTCATTGATGCCAAATTATCGCTCTGGAATGACTGTGCATCTACATGTTTTTATGCTCGCCTTTAAGTAAGAATTACAATGATTTTAAAAGTCAGACAGCTCCTTCCTTTCGTCTGTCCCCGCCATCAGCAAACTGAAGTGAAGCAGCTTTCTGAAACTCCCATTCACCCGTTTGCTTTACAGACTCCAAATTTTGCCCTTTCCACGCTGAGGATTTGATGCAGGCTCACTCAGATCCTGCAGGGTAGCGAGGCATCAGCTCCTCTCCCCAGTCCCCGCTTCCAAGGCAGTGCTTCCAAGCGTTGTGCAATCGCCTCGGAGCCGCAGTCAGCTCCACGGCGAAGGGGCGGAGGGGAAAGAGCGCGCTGGATTCTGAATTTTGAAGCAGAGGTGTCGTATCGGGCAGGGGGGAGGGGGCCACGGGACCAGATGCTGAAAACCTCACCAAAACTACAAACGTTTCTCTCCTTGGCTGTAGGAAACTCTCCCCCGCCACCACCTTGATTTCATACTCTATCACGTGCTGGATTTTTTCTTTTTATTTCTCCCCCCGTAGCCTTAATTAAGCTTGCGTTAGTGATGGAGATCCCGAGAGCGAATTAGAAGGAAGGAGCAACCCGGCGGCGCGGTGTCAGCCGGCGGCGAGAGCACGGCGGCGGCCGTGGCCGGGCCAGCCGAGTCGGGCCAGCCGAGCCGAGCCGAGCCGAGCCGAGCCAAACGAGCCGGGCTAAGCGAGCCGGGCTAAGCTAAGCCGAGCGGCGGCAGGTCCGCAGGGCCCGACCGTGCCACTTCCCCCGACACCCGCCGCCCAGGGATCCCGCCCCGCTGGGGAACGCGCGAGCCTTTACCTGAGCTGTCGCTTTTCCTTTTGCCGGACCTCTTCTCTGTTTCCACCGGGGACAGAGCCTGCCTGCCGTAGTCCCCTGGCGCACATGCTGCCCCCGTGGGGGTGTTGGTGCCCAGGCTGGAAGAGTTCGAACACAGGACGGGGGGGCTGCTGCCCAGCTCCGGGGGTCCTCCTGAGTCAGGCTGAAGGCAGAGGCTGTGCCTGGCCGCGGCGGGAGGAGACGACATCTGAGGAATGTGCCAGTTCGTCTGCAAAGCCTGGTGCTGCTGTTGCTGGTGGTGGTGGTGGTGATGATGGTGATGGTGATGGTGCCCCCTATGATGTTGGCTGGCAAACATGCCCTCCTCATTGGGGTATCCCGCTATTATGCAAGAGGAAGAAGAAGAAGACAGATCAGGGTAGGACATGTGGTCAGATCTTCCATGCAGGGCAAGAGAAGACTGGGAGAAAGGGTGCAAGCTCTGCGCAGTGGCATGGGGGCTGCGCAGGCAGCCAAAGAGTGTGTGATCCATGGCATGCAAGTCTCAGGTTCCAGGCAGGAGAGTTTAGGAAAGATCCAACTTCACCACCCTTTGTCAACTTTCACTGTAAACAGATCGGGGCTGGGATTTTTTTTTCCAAAACGGCACCGACAGACTCTGCAGCAGGCAGCTGAGCTCAGATAATCCAGGTCTTTAGCCCTAGTGGCCAGTCTCCGCTGCGTAAACACTCGGACCTAGATGAGCCGTTCTCAGAGCCGCTCAGATGTCAAGAAGTGGGAGAGGTTGAAGCCAATAGAAGGTGGTCCCAGAGAACTGCTTGAAGGGGGAAACAGCTTCGAGAGGTTATAAATACAGTAGTGTGTAATGTGAGCTGGGGGCTGGCTCAGCAGCACAGCACTGACCACATGCAAACTCCCTCCAAAACGCCAGCGCCGTCCCCGCGCCGAACCGCTCCGTCAGCGGGCGGCAGCGCTGCGCGCCCNATCGGCGGCGGTGCCCCCCGGCCGCCGCAGGGCCATGACCGACCCGTCGGGGCTGAAGGACCGCTCGGGGTCCTGCCGCCCCTCAGGGGCAGCGGGCGGGGGAGCGCAATAAAGACGTGAGGCGACACACGGGATGTGGCTCTGGGGCGGGGGACGCGGGGGCCACCACCGCCCCGTTTCCCCGGGGGCTGAAGCTCTCTCGCCAGCGCCTCACCTGCGCGCCCAGGTGCGAGGGCACAGGCGACGGCGGCGGCGTGCGGGGCTGCACAGGCAGAGGCCGGGACCGCCCGCCGCGCTCCCCCACGCCGAGGGTCCCGGTGCGGGTGCGGGTCATTCACCCAATGCGCCCACGCCCACTGCCCCGGCACTCGCGACGAGCCGCGGCGCTGCCCCGGCTGCCCTCAAAGAGCCTCACGCTGTTTCCCAGCATGGGCGGCTGGTTCTGCAACGAACCTGCCGGCGCCCACCGTGCCAGCAGCTCTGGCTACAGAAAGAGAAGTTTCCCTTCTTGCCTTTTGCCCCTTCAAAACAAGAAGTCGCATAATGTTTATTTCCTGTATCTTCATTTGCTTCGTTGCAAATGTCTTTAGTAGATCAGGGGGACAACCTGGACAGTCTGGGCCTGTCTTTCTTTCTTTTCTTTTTGTTTTTTTTTCTTTTTTTTCTTTTTTTTCAACATGCGTGTAGAGGAATTACAGTAGCCACGAAGGCGGCTCTTAACTGATTTAAATCAGGATAACGCATTTAGTGATCAATGACCGAAGAGGTGCCCACTGTGGAAAGGTTTTGTTCTTCAGCTCTTCCTTCTCGATGTACCTTGTTCCTCCTCCCCCCAAGTCAGAATTAAAAAAAAAAAATGGAAAAGGAAAACAATTTCGCTCCTGCAAGTCTAAATTCCTGGGTCCATGTGCGAAAGATAAAATGAATTTCAATTGCTAGTGGAAAAAATCAGCAATTGTATGACTTTTGCAAGAGCTAGTTTCTTAAACGGAAATTGAGTCCTATTTTGTGGGAAATTAGTTTTGCAGACTTTCTTAAAAAAAATCTAAAACTTTTGTTCAGCAGCTGCTCCACTTTTCNGCCCCCCCGCACCGCACCGCACCGCACCGCACCGCACCGCACCGCACCGCACCGCACCGCACCGCACCGCAGCGCTGCCCTCCGCCGCTCTCCAACCTGCTGCTGTCCGCCCGCCCGCCCCGGCCACGGGCGCGAGTCGCCGTCGGGGGGGCCGGGGCCGGAGGGGCAGGAATGCCAGGACCCCTCCTTCAAGGGCCGCCGCCGCTGGAGCCCTCACACCGCCACAGCTGTGAAGAGGTCGGGGAAGCCCCGAGACCAAGGCGGTGTAAAAATGCCTTTTCTTAATTCTAGAGGATGGCCATGCAGGATTTCTTGCACATGACCAAAAAAAAAAAAAAAAAAAA
>VYZQ01067924.1:55588-66150 GCA_013400655.1 Mystacornis crossleyi | reverse complement strand
TTTTTTTTCTTTTTTTTCAACATGCGTGTAGAGGAATTACAGTAGCCACGAAGGCGGCTCTTAACTGATTTAAATCAGGATAACGCATTTAGTGATCAGTGACCGAAGAGGTGCCCACTGTGGAAAGGTTTTGTTCTTCAGCTCTTCCTGCTCGATGTACCTTGTTCCTCCTCCCCCCATGTCAGAATTTAAAAAAAAAAAATGGAAAAGGAAAACAATTTCGCTCCTGCAAGTCTAAATTCCTGGGTCCATGTGCGAAAGATAAAATGAATTTCAATTGCTAGTGGAAAAAATCAGCAATTGTATGACTTTTGCAAGAGCTAGTTTCTTAAACGGAAATTGAGTCCTATTTTGTGGGAAATTAGTTTTGCAGACTTTCTTAAAAAAAATCTAAAACTTTTGTTCAGCAGCTGCTCCACTTTTCACTGCAGTTTCAGACTGAGCTGGAACCTGCAGCAGTCTTTCGACGGTAAGATTTCCCCCCTTTTCTGACATCTAACTCTTTTTAATAACTGTCTTTAGATTTAACTATAACAACGCGGTCTTTACAAAGAGAGCGGCATCCAAAGCAGAAGTTGCTGCCTCTGTGCACCGTTCAAAACTTGATATTTCTTCAGAATAAAGGAAATATACAGTTACAACACTGATGAAATATTTTGTGCTTTTCATTGTGTTTATCGTTTCAATATGTGTTCTAATATTAGAAGGGAGGAATACAAAGAAATCTCGATGGCTGAACCCCTCTTGAGTTTGGGAACTCGCCGGACTGCCAGCCCAGGGGTGCTGCTGTCCCTCACAAACAGGCGCTGCCATGAAGCAATAACTGCGAGGCAGCGACAGGCGCGGAGCGTCGCGCCCGCAGNAAAAAAAAAAAGTGAAGCACAATGAAGAAAGTGAGAGGGTGCGAGGGGGAGGGGGAAAGATAAGGTTTCCAAGAGAAATAAGAGACAAGCCAAATAGGACTTTTTAGGAAGAGGTAGAAGAGGTTCCTAAAGGTGAAGAAGAAGAAGAAGAAGAAAAAAGAAGAATGCAGTAGCAAACCTATAATGGCACAGCTCCGTGTTTGTCAATAGCTTCATAACCAAATCTGACTAATCAGGAATGTGCTTCCCCGGGCTTCTGAGGTCCCAAATCAGTTCACAAGTCCTACATCAAGTGTTCCTATTACTTCTTTAAAAATCAGTTTTAAGCACATATGAACTGGAAATGCAGTTCTCTGCAGAGCTTAATGTTTTCATTTTAAATTATATAAGGAGAATGCTAATATAGGCAACTAATGTTAAGACAAATAAACAGCTTCAGACACTTTCTGAAATGATTCAGAAAGTTTCTGTGGAATTATCAAATACCTATGACTATATGATAACATCCTTTGAAAATGCAACCTTTTAGTTATAGCTTTGCTGCAAAGAATCTCAGTAATAACTGAGAATAATTACTGGAAAAATTGTAAACAGTTATTAACTCTCAATATTAGCGACTGAATTCTTGTTCGCATTGTAACTTTTCAGAATGTGTATTTAACCTACATGTGGTACAAAAGCATAACTTAAATCAATGCCAGCAAGTTTGCCCAAAGCTTATAAACATCAAGTGAAAAAAAATAGAATGTTTTAAATATGTGAAAACAGTAAACTGTTTAACTCATAAAAACATCTGGAGCCAACACAGTTTGGAACATCATTTATATTTTCATGTATGGGCTACTTTTTGCATTCACTTTTTGTTTCTTGGTTTTGCTGGTGGGTCGTTTTTGTTTTTTTAACTTACCATTTACGGGAGAAGAGATCATGTAAAATTGACCTGAACGAACCAGTGCACAATTCCTCCTCTTCAGGACTTTTGTAGTCTTTCTGATTTTTTACGTTGGAGACTGAAAGAACCACCTTCCTGAATATTTATCAGAATGTAAGTAGGATTCTTGTCAGTTCTTTCTGGTGTGTGGTTTGCATATTTGCAATATATGAATTACAGTAAAATCAGATAGATAAGTCATACTTGGAGACCACCATTTGAGTGATATAAATTGTCATAACTTTGCTGAAGTCAGCAAAAGGATGGCAATTTACACTATTTAAGAATATTTTCCTTACTGTCAAAGAGAAAGCTTACAAATATGAATTCAGTTTCTTTTAGCCAAAGTTTTTATTGTACTCAAGAGCCTACCAAAGCAAGGGGACGAAGTTTTATTCTATTGTAATTATGATCAGTTCGTATTTTTCCATGGCAATTTGGTGAATGCAGGCATCATTTAACCTTAGAGTCAATCCAGATTCACAACAGATGTATATTTATTTTCAGCCTTTTCTTTTTTCCCTAATTTTTGCCAGTTTAACTCCCACTGAAGCAATATAATTCGTTTCTCTTGGTACCTGTGCTGCAATGTAAACCCATAGATATGCGCAGTAATGAAGCCTGGGGATTATGCATCATTTCAGAGATGCTTGAATGCTTTAACTGAAAATCCTAGCACAGAAAATGAATAATTGTTCACTGACTAGTCAAAAATACTGAATCCCCGACTTGTTAAAATTGACGATAATCACATTTACCACCCATATACCTATGGTATACCAGTATCTTTACAATACTTCGTCATAAAAACATTTTTTTTTTCTGAGATATTGTACTACCACAATGTGTACCACACAATTTTAACATTACATTTCTGTGGTGTGCTTCCATTTCACTCTCTATAGCGCTTACCTGTGCCATGCTTTAACACTTATCAGACGTAACTTTTGCTTTAAAGACTGTAGTATCTAAATACTACAGATCTGAAAAAACTTTTAAGCCTGAATCCATATTTTCAGCTACTTCTCCCACATACATATGGCTTCTGTTCTTATTTTCACGATCTTCAAGTATTACAAATTTTAAAGTTATGCCAGAAATTTAGTATATTACAGAAAAGTTGTGCTGAGCCATGAGGCCCTCACTCAAAATGATTTACAAGTTTGCATTACATCATTAAAAGTTATTTAAATTGCCAGCCCACTGTAACTAGTAAAATATCTTATGCTTCCTATTTAATTAAATAAACTGATGAAGTATTAAAATTGTGAATGTACTTGAGGCTTTGCACCTGAACTATGATATTTCAGGAATGCTCTTAGAATTTGAGCTATGGGAAACTTGCATTTCACATTAGATACTCAAAAGTCCCAGAAGTCATATTCAAAATTTTAAAATAGATAATTTATTTGCAAACTGAACCATCTTGCACAATAGTATTTGTTTCCCAATCTGGATGTTACATTGCAATTTAACATTTTTTTTTATTCTTTCTAGTATTATCTCCACTTAAGAATGCTTGAACTAGAAAACAACTATGACAAGCTTTGTAGGGAACTTTACTAATACATATCTTTCATTTGTATTTAGAAATGTACTCAAAATGCATATGCAGGCAAACCAATAATACCTGAAAAATATGTTTTCCATTTTTTTGTCTCCAGATCTTGACAATTACACGCTACTCAGTCCATTTTCCTCATAAAATTACTAATCACAGAGGGGAAAAAAAAGGCTTGTATTTTACACTTTAATCATTTTATCATCTGATGCAATTCACATTGTGGATTTTGATCTGTGTATGAATTTAAAAGACATTTTACTGGAGTCCCCATTGAAATACAGACGCTATTGTGCATGGAAGAAAGGTGAAGGGCATTTTCATCATTCTCTATTTTTAAAAATGTTTTCTTCTAACTGTGCTGCAAAATTATTATTTTGCTGATTATACTTCAAGTCTTGGTCACCCAGAATAAAAAATACAGATGATTGAAAACTCTGTGCATCAAAAGATTTACGCTAAGACTTACGCCCATTAACTGGGTAAATACACAATATTTACAGTAAAAAGACTGAAACAGAGACAAAAACATACCACTATGTGAAATATTTATTGTCTCCTGGCTGACATTTCCAAGTCCTTGCAGGACGAGCAGCAGGGGGCATATTTCATAATTCTGCCTCCATCATTGGTAGAATGATAAGTCACTAATTTTGTCATCTCTTTTACACGTTAATGAGTGAAATACTACTCTCACAGTGTGTGTTTGTAGTAGTTCCTAATTTTCTTTGCTCTAGAGGGAGAAAAAGACACATAGGCATGTATCTATGTAGCAAGGATAAATAATTACAAAATCTCTAGGTTTTAATAGCTGCTGGGATTATGTTATTTACTTTGCAGGTGTGTTTGCTATGATTTATAGTGTGATGAGCTCTAGACTTGGAGCAGAAACCCATAACTAGCTAGTATTCAGAACAGAAAGATATTCACTGCCCTACAGAGCTTATGGTCTATTCATTTCACCAGTTTCACATGGGAGTAATCCTGTGTTTTTACAGAGTCCTATTTGTGTTCATGGTGATTTGCTTGACTAGAAACATTTTCAGGATTGTAACACTGAGTAATAATACATATAGGAAACAAAGATCTAAACACTGCTAATGCATAGCAGCATCATCATGCACCCCAAAATCTAATATCAGATAATGTTAACGACAGATACTTGATAGGAGAAATTAAATGCAAAGTAACAATTGTTTGGAATTATTATTTTAGACTAAAGTGAGGGTGTTTTTTAGATGCAGATACTGTGTCTTGTGAAAGAATGAAAAAAATCCAAAAAAATTTTTTTAAAAAGGGAAGTTAGACTTCCATAAAAAATATATGCCAAGAAGTGCTTAACTTGCAGATAAAATCTCAAAGATTCAGGAAACTATTGAAAGGTATCAGTGACACTAAAAAAACTTAGGTAAGTTCTCAACTGCCATGAACAAACCTCCGAGTGACATACCTTGAGACTGACACTTTCCAAAGCCATGTTTGTGCAAACTAATTTTTAATTTTATTTCCCCAAAACAGAATGCAGCTGTCCTGATGAGCTGTGAATATATTATACTACTTCTTGAAAGAAACCTTTCCAAGTTATTTGTACTTGTCATGCTTTATTAAGCATCCCACTTGCATGTCCTTTGATACAATGGATAGGTGTCAGGTTGGGTTCATAAAATATTCCAGTAAGGGACTATCTGGGCCTCTTCCACATCATCTCAGTTTACATATTGGACTCTTGTGCAGTGAAACACTTTAAGTAGCCACCTTCCTTTCTTCTTTGATGCATTTTCATATATTTCATTTAAATTAGATGCCCAAAATAAAAGCGTGAAGTCCATTTACTCGTATGTCTTTTTTTTTCAAATAAAAAATATTTAGCACTGTGGTCTTAGCGAAGGTCAGCTGTAAGAAGAGGTGTATTATTTGGCATACTTTTCAGCTGACTGAGACACAAATGCAAAGTACAGCACATGGGGACAGTCTGGATTTGTGTAATTCCCTCGTAGGTAATTTGTCCATGAACTTTAAGCATTTGTGCATTTGAGCTGTAGAACGTATCACTTAGGGATTTAGATTTTATTTAATAATCCAAGTGTATTTCAATACAAGATGGTAAACTAAAAATATTTTCCGTTTAACTGTTTCAAAAACGCCATGTGCAAAAGAACACAACAAAACGAAAATAACTCATAACATATGCAACTCTTACTTGTGCAAGAGCAGTGTATGCCCCTAAATCCAGGCTGCAGCATCTGGAGGCATAGCATGTCTCTAATGGAAGAGAAAGGCACGAGACATGTCAGCTTCTTGGCTGTGTTACGCTATAAGTCGTGCCTTTTCCTTCTCGATACCCAATGCAACTCTGATTAAAACCAATAAAACAGACACTGTCCAGGTAAAATGCCTTTGAAGCATTTTGCTTTTCTTGTCTCACTAATTGTAGGAAATAGGTTTAGGCTGAGATAGTTATTTATTATATAAAAGAACAAAACTTCTTACACGAACCTCTTCTGCTTGAAACAATGAAGTTTGAATCAAAACTAATATCCCACGGTATGAATCATGTGTTCTTAGTGCATCCAAATCTGCACATTCCCATTTGTAGAAGTCATTTTTGCTGTTACTAAGATGACTTGAAGTGCCTCTTTATTATTACTGTATTTTATCCATAGTAGTATTAGAAATAATGTATTCTTCATATACTTTTACTACTGTGATCAGTTTGCTAGAGACTCTGAAAACATTTTAAAGAAACAATTCACCCTTTAACTGTTTTACAAGAACTGTCTTCATACTTGACTTTGAGGAAGTGCTGAGTCTTTTCCCCAACGACCTTACAGGATCAACTTAATTGTTAGACTGTAACAGCAATTTTAAAAAGTGCAGGGAAACTTAGATACTATTCTTTGTGATTACAAAAAAAAAAAAAGTACTGAAAACCGTACTTTGAAACAAGCCTCGTGGATAAAATATTTTACTAATGCATTTTAAATTTTTAATTGCACTAAAACTGTTAAATGATCTGCTCTAGAAGTTGATATTTCTAATTTTAAATGCTCTTTCCTTCTTATTTTTATCAGCTAATCTCCTCTCTTATACTCATAGCAAGCAAGGGGGAAGGTATGTCTGTCTATTGCAGTTACTCTTGTTTGCAGAAAATGCAAGTAGAAACCGCGAAACTGCATTGTTACAAAGGTACTAAACTTGAAATTCCCATCGTGAACAGCATGCTGGATGTATAAATACACATATGTGTATGCTGAAAGAGGGTGTTCAGCCATGCAAAATACAAGCTTACCTCCAGGCTCAAACCCTCACTGTACGATTAAAACAAATTAGGTTTGCGCCCACTGTCTTTTAAAAACAGGGAGCGGTCCTAGATGCATTATATTAAAATAGAAGCTTCACATTAAATCAAGTGAAGGAGCAGAAAATGCTCTTTGCACAGATTACCAGAGAAAGTTCTGATTTTGCTTCTTAGCGGAGAAAAATGTTTGGGAATGTATCTAATCTAACACACCCTATAAAAACTGTACAGTAGTCCCTGGTACAACAGTGAGATACGTGGAAGACAGAGTAACATCCCAGAGCAAAATTCCAAGATTCCTGTGATCCAAAACTGCCTGTTTAATTTCTAAATTGTGAAGCTATGTATCCATTTTGGTAAGTTGGTAGGTAGTCTTCTCTTCTACATGTACGCTAATTTCATTACGTATGACCCCCTGCAGCTGTGGTAATGAGGCTTTTTAAAAAACATACCTTGACTTGATGATGAGAATATTTTGATCTAAAAATAAGTCATATATTTAATTTCTAATATGGAAGGCATGGCATGTATCCAGGGGTCCTGGCAGTAAGTTTACACTGTACAATTTGTAGTCAATCAGACTTTCCCAAATGAAGTTCCATAAATATGAACATACATTGCTTGTTTGTTTTCTTTTCTGCTTTTTTTTTTTTCAAGCTTCCTTTATTGGTATCATAATAGTATGACCCAAATATGAGGAAAAAACCGTATCGTATTAAACACAGGAATACGCTTTCACAGTCGTTTATTGTGCATAGCTAGTAAACATTTCCTGGCAAACAATTTAGAGAGTCCATAAATTCCACCCTAACGCTACTTCCGTAGCTAGATGCAGTGCACCATACACGAGGGTATTAGCTCAGTCTCTCTCATCCGGAATGGGTGGATTGGAATTGAAAAATCCCCACCCCCCCGTTATAGCACCATATGTCTCGAAAGTCTATCCTCTCTCAGGGCAAACGGCTCCTCTCAGATCCGCCTGATGGATCACGGCTAAAACGCTGCTGTCCCTCGCTATTTAATCTTACAGCATTTCTGAAGTAGCTATCGGGAGAGCACAACGAGCCAAGCATCCCTTTGACATTAGTGGCAGTTCCCCACACAGAGAATATCAAGGATATGGAATAGCAGAGGGAAAATCTGCCACACCATGCCAATTTGTATGGAAAATTTGATCCTCAAGCTAGAGGCAGGGAAAAGAAGAAAGCCTCTCATTTCAGCAAATTGAGCACTGCTTATGACTCCCGGGTTCCTTATGTAACTACTTAACCAGTGTTAGTAGACCAGCTTTGCAGCATCTTCAGAGGAAGAGTCTATAAGAATTTCAAACAATTTTCTCTAGATGTCTTACGGAGGTGTTTATAGATTGAGGGATTACTAGGGGAACAGTTTACCCATAAAGATTTTTGGTGAATTAGATTTCTGCTCAATATTTTCCATATCTCTTTCTGTGTACACATCAACTTATAATGGGAAAAAAATACCTTTAAATAACACTCAAACGGTTTGGCATTTGAAAGGATTTGTGTGAGGTGATCATGTTAAGATGAGGTTCATATCGTTATTTGAGAAGACTAAGCAGACATATTTCCACCAGTTTATGTACTTTTTACAGGTATACATTAATAACATTCATGTTACAGGTATTATTTCCAGATTATTTTGGATTGAAAACAAAGACTTAGCAAAAATCTGGACTCCTTCCAAGTTTCCAAAATCATCTCAAAATCTCAAAGGAGTTCAGTCATTCTGTCGAAGTTCTGCTTTGTGATTTTTAATTTTACAGGATATAGTGTTAAAATCTCTCCTCTGTACTCCTCAAACCAGAATCTAAGGAATGATGGTATGATATCAAAGGGCAGAAAGACTTTATTTCACTGGACATGCAAGTCTTTTTTGTTTTTAACTCCCTAGTTTTAAAATCTTCTTTCATTGATTCCTCCTGAATGGAACCACTTTTAAACAAATAGTCCTCTTCTTGTTTAACAGCTTCCTTATATGTCTTTGAAAATCCATGTGAACTCCTTTGGAGTATTATTATGTGAACAACCAAAAATTTTGGAATAAAAAGTATGATGGGTTTTTTCAGCTTTTGAAACTAATTAAAATTACCAGGACTTCAGGGCTCTACAACTTTAGACTTTTTGATGTGTTCTTTGCCCAACAGTAGACATTGCACAATGACCCCTCATTGTCTGGCTACTCATCTTTACAACCTCCCTGTACTTCCTCCTTTTAGCTCTAAGGCACTGAGTTCAGCCTGAGTCCTTCAGGGGTACTCTGAAGAGAAGTAGTTTGTGGTATGCAATTTGCTCAACTTATTGTCTGATGCTAAAGCCCCTAATTCTTTTCCTGGACCAGGACCTCCGCCAGCTTCCTTTCATTGTGCATATGGGCAAACAGAGCTAGAAGAAAGATAACGCTGAGCTTGTTCAGCACAACTCCAGCAATCATTTTCTCTTTTATGTTTCCAGTGAATCTGATCGCTGGCAAAAGCTGCCAGAACAAGACAAGTCTGATCAGAAAGAGCATGAGCAGAGAAAGTCCAGTTTCCCAGATACGTAGCCTCAAGGACTATTCCGTACTGGTGGTAGAGTGTGTTAGCCCCCAGGCCCAGTCAGCCTTGGCCTCCCCCAAATCAATGTGAACGTCCCCTAATAACCCTTGTGGTGTGAATTCTTGTCTGATTGGTACAATACGCTATTTACTCATATTTAACATTACACTCATGCATGGTGGTATGGATTTTTTCTTGACTCTCCTCTTGGTAAAGAATACCAATAACAAATTAAATTCATGTGTTTTATGTACATTAAATAATAGGAAATAAATCTATGTAGAAAATGTAGGTAGTTCCTGTGTTTGCAGAGCCTCTCTGAATTTATTGCATTGAAGCCAAATCTATTGCTAATCCATTTAATACTGATTTTATTCTCCAAATATGTTTGGTGTTTCCTTTCTGAACTGACGTATTGTGACTGAAAAAGTCAGTATTGTACATTCATAACATACCGGCAAAAAAATTGCCGAGAACAGGTAATATATTGTTTTCTTGCTGATAAAATATGTAAAACCTCACCAATAAAGTTTAGACGGTAACTGGTTGAATTATCAATAATATTTTAATAGGATTTCTACAGAGATCTTTGCCCTGTTGTGTCAGGTGCTGTGCACTCAACAGGAGAGCTTTTCATCTCAATAGGCAAATAAAGGGCCAAAGAAATTAAATCAGATAATTATAAAGCAGCTATACCTCAAATTAGAAATGTATACTGTAAACATTCACTTCAGGTCTGTCATTAAGAATAGTGTGCTCGGGACACAAAGAGAAATACAGGATTTATTTTAAAAAAATGTTTCTGTGGAATCATGTAGAAAGAATTAGAAGATTCATTCCCCAAAAGCATTCATATTTAGTACCATTTTTAATAGGTTTCCCCGTCTTTAAGAATGGATTAAATCAGGGTGAGGTAATTGGATGTTATAGTCCAGTTAGCGAACTTTAGCACGAGGCTAGTGGCGAGTTAAATCATTATTATATGGAACAGCGTTTTATGAAGAAAACTACTGCAAGTCTAACAGTTTGAGTGCTACTGACTTCAAAGAGCCTGGAACCTCAGACCCGATTTCCAGAATTTTATAATTTGTTATAATTGTATATGCATTTTCAGTATGTTTTTTATTTCTGCTTAAAGCACTGAAGTGAGCAATCTGCATATGTTACTGTAAATAAACAGAGGCTATGAGAGAACACTGCGACTCCAAGTTAACACTTTTCTCCTAACAAAAAACTCCAAATGGCTTCTGTGTGTTAAATCTTTCACACCTCTCAGTAACTGTGTCAATATTTTTAAAACCACATTTTATTTTGAAGCAATGATCCAACTTGTAGTTGAATCAGGCTGACAC
>VYZQ01067924.1:27673-43353 GCA_013400655.1 Mystacornis crossleyi | reverse complement strand
TATTAAACATGAAACAACACTGTGAATGAAGGAGTTCCTGAGCCATACCCTTGGAGTCTGAGCATTTTTTTTTTTTTTAAATACCAAATAGGTTAATTTGGTGGTTTTTTCTTCCCTTCTTCTTGAACTTCTGTCTCTTGCTGTCCATTTGCAGGGGTGTGTTACTGACCTGCAGAATTTCTGCTAGGACCCAGTTCTATTCCTCTCAGGGCAGAAATGGTACTGGGTATCTCTCAGACAGAGTTGACTAATTAGTCCAGGTACATCACAGGTGAACACTGATATGGTAGAGTAGGGATTAGCTCAGTTCGTTAGAGCATGGTGCTTATAAATCCAAGATTGTAAATTCAATCCCTCTGTGGGCCATTCACGGAAGAGTTGGGCTTGATGATCCCTGNGTTCCACTTTGCACATGATTGTCTGACCAGCATAGCTGATTCTAAGATCAAATGTGGGCAAATAGCACAGTGCCACAAGCACCATATTTTATGCTATGTAAATGCTCCCAGAAAGGAGGAAGTGGATGTGATGAATTAAGTGAGAAGCTTTTGTTATGATTCTTTTAGGTTTTAAGGGTAAAAAATTGAGAATGGATCTCCTTAGAGAGGAAGGAGAGAGAATGGCACATCTAAAGGATGCAATCTATCATCCTGAACATTGGTAAGTGACATTTCCTTCGGCAGCTGATGGCTAAATATGTCTATGTTTTTCAACTTGTGCTGGTAGAAGAAAGAAGGAGTCTTATGCCCTCATTTTTTTTAAAGAATATTCGCAATTCACTGAGCATGATCTGGTCCACAAGTTACTGGTAGAGTTGGATTAGCATGCTTAGCTACATAGCATTTTCCTGTGTTGATATCTTGAGAGGAAAATATTTTTGTTTGTTTGTTTCGTATATGTTTTTTATAGTTTTATTTTAGAAGTCTGTGATGTGTTCGAAACAATCATGTGCAAAGAGGAACTGCAGCCCTTCCTGTAAATTCAACAAACTGGTATATGCTGAAAGCAACCCCTGAATGATTTACCTTTCTCACAAAGAGAGGTGAAGAGAAGGAGAGGGGTGGGAAAACAACAGATTTTTAAAATTATATTAACACTCACTACCTGCAAAAGCATTTGTAGAGAGTTACCCAAACCTCCTGTGGGCATTTCAGCACAAGTCCAATGCAGAAACATACCAGAAAGGAATGACTAGCTGATTGGGCTACAGGCCAATCTCAGCTACAACTGTACGGTATCATAAAACACCTTGGCCCCTTCCACAAGAAGAAATAATCAAGTCTCCATGATACTGTATTCCTGAGGAATGTGGTTTTTCCAGATAAATTTCATTTTCTGAGTCACTGTTAATTTTCTTCAGGCCTACATACAGTTCACATTCCTGTTAAGGCAACACCTTAAGAAACTCTTGAGATGGTCAGAAAGCAATAGGAAAAGAATGCTAACAGCAATTACTTCCTCTAAAAGACACCCGCAGTTCCTTGGGTGTTTTTAAAATATGACAGGTTAGATTCAGCCAGGAGGCTCAGGGAGCCAACCAACACTCTCCTTGGTTTCCTCTCCAGAGCGGAGCCAGGAGATCCCCAGACATGTCCTGCCAGCAGCTCACACCACTGCCTCACTGTCCTCTTCAAGACTCTGTCCAACTGGGAATGAATATAGTGTCTTGTTACTAAAGTTATTGCTCTAAGACTCACCACTATTGACAAGCCTGTAAAAATCCCTCACCATGACTTATTCTAAAAATGTAAATTTATTTTTAAAAAGCCCAAAACAACTCCATATTGCTATATAAAGCTGTTCCAAAAATTATTTTAATTAAGTGATTAGGAATGGGCACAATATTGTCTTCCATTGGTTATTGGAATGCACAGCAGTAGTTCAATGCTTACAAAGATTTACATTTGTGTTGGAATAATATTCATGAATTGGGAATTTAAAAAACCACTCAAACGTGCCTTCACACAGTTGGCCAAATAAAGCAAAGTTGTTCAACAAGGGACTTCTGTGTTAGAGACCTTGAAAATAATGGCTTAACAGTATGGTAACTTGTTGAAAAGAATCTCATCAGAGGTCTGTCCAGCTATGACATGTTATGGATTTACTTTGGACTGAACCAATGGGCTGAGGTATGCCACCGAGATGAAGGAATACAGCTCGAAAGAGATATATGTCTGTTTTAAGTAGGAATGTTCATTCATTAGGTCACTGCTTCATTCACTAAGCCCTGTGCAAACTGCTGCACCAATGAGTGATTCAATACAGATGCCTTTAATGCACCACACAGCAGGAACAAGCAAGATACCTGCCATCGTGACTCTCCTGCTGGGACAAGGAAGCAATTTCTTCGTGGTTGCACTGGGACCCTTGAAATGGAAGAATACAGGCTGTACTGGGAAGAGCAATCTTTAACCAAATGTAATCTATATATTAATATGCTCACAATCCTCCCTCACGTCTTCAGTGTTTTGAGTTTATTTTGGGGGAGCAGGGGATAGAAGAGGTGAGTCGTTTTGAGGTGCAGGCTGACCAAAACTGTCCAGAAGAGCAGGTCCAGGCACCACTGAAATAATATACAAGCTTTCATAGTGCAAAATATGCTAAAGTGGGTCATACAGTTTATTTCCAGATGTTCTCACCCTCAGTATTTTCTAATTATATAGATGAAATCCATAAAGATTTCCTGTATAAGGCTAAAACCATGTAAAAATGAGCAAAACCTGTGCAGAATAATTTATAAGGATGTAAAAACAGAGCAAGTAAACAAATAAACAAAATCACATAGTTCCTGTATTTAGAACTGAAATTAGCAAATTTTCACTCTTAATAAAATCATTTATCAAAGCTCACAGAAAGTTTTTCCACCTGGAAATTTTCCAAGCTCAAAAAATACTCTAACTAGAAGAGAAAATTTAACAAATACCAAACTCTGGCAGAAAAGCGTAAGAGGAAACAGAGAAAAGACCAAGCAACTTCAATGGTAAAAGCTCTCAGGTAAAGTATTGTGAAATGGCAGCCGACTTGAAGAAGCCTTCAATTTTAACACTATGTTATTGTTGAAGTCATAAAGTGTCTGTAGTGAAGATTGTCAAGCAGTCATTTTTGTAATCAGTCCAAGAAACACATATGTGTTTTAATAAGTGGGCTTGAAATATAAACAGGGGCGTTTTCTCAAAATGAAGCAGAGCATAAAACCATATATGGTTTTGGTCACTAGAGAGAAGCCTGCCTGTTTCAGTAGAGATGAAGACAATGCAGTAGATAACATTTTACACAGACTTGAGCCAACATCGTTGCATTTTGGCCCCCATGTACAGAGCACAAAATATAATGCATATTTGAACCTATGGGCCTTCCCAAAGATTGCTAGATGACACTAGAGGATTTATGTTTCTTAAATGAATACATGTGCCATTGCTGCTATAAGGCACTTTCTAATCACAGGCCTAAATTCTTTCTCTTTGGGAAAAACCAAACCAAACCAAACCAACAAAACAAAACCAACCAAACAACCAACCAAAAATCCAAAACCAAAACCTAAAAAACACCAACCAACCAAAATAATAAAAACAAACCTCAAAGTCTTAGTACCTGTAGACCTTCCTTGCTGTATTGCAGCTGTTGATATACCCATTTAACAATGGAATAGACTGAAGTGCCTGTGGAGAACCTGTGTTAAGAAGGACAGAAGACTATAAACACATATGTGATACATTTGTATAAGTTTTATTCTGTCAGACTCATCTGCACTCCAGCTCTTTTTAGAATAGTTGAAGAAAAACTCTCTGCACCTCCTTGGTGCATACAACCATATATAAAATTCAGTAATTTTTGCAGTGGTCACTGTGTCTGATTTACTTGCTTTAAACTTAATTCAAACTCATCAGTAGAAATTACAAAGCAAATTAGACAATACTGTACTTAGCAAAAATTACTTGAATTGTACAGAGTAAGGAAGTTAAAGGCAGGCTTAGTATCAGAAATAAGGTCTTTTAATTGTTAGCCATGCGTTCAAAACAGTGATATTTTCTTCTCTTATTTAACATGATTTCCCCGTTCCATTTAATTTTTTATTGTGATTCTGGTATTTATAGTACCTGAGTGTTTTCTTTTTCATCACCATGTATGTCCTAGTTACTTTTTTCTGGATGATATTATGCCTATGAGATACTTTTTATTCTTCTAACTTGGCCTGCTATACAAGCTGTAGACCAAGACACAGGAATTTCTGTGTCAGCCATACTATCTGCTCTACACTGGGTGTCTTTCTGGGAGATATATTACAGCTGAATTAAAGAACTGCAACAGATGGAAAATTCAGCACATTGCTATGTAAGAATTTGTTCCAAACTTAAGTCACTATCACTTGATATTTTTGTTCTGTTTCCAGCTCAGAATTGTCAAAATTAAATTTCCAGTGGTTCCATCTGTATCATTAATTGGATCATGATCAAGTTACAACAATAAGTAAAAAATTAAAAATTAATTAAAAATACCTTATTAGACTTTTTTATTTGTAACAGAACTGGTCAAAAACATCATTTCCATGAATGACCTTACAGACTATGACTAAGTCGCCTTCCAGCCTAGAGTAAACTGGGCTTCTTCAGTGTCTCAGGATGAAGCACATTTCCCAGACCTCATACCTTTTTTTGCAGTTTTCTTCTGAGCCCCGTCTGGTTTGTAAAGGTCCTTGACAAAGCATAAATGCTAGAACTGGATGGAGTATTCCAGGAATGTTCTCACTAATGACATACGCAGATGGAGTATCGCCATCTCCATCCGTATTCCATTGGTCAGTCATCAAAGGATTGCATCTTACATTTTAATCATAGCTTTATTCTTGTAGCTTACCTTCAAATTATTATTTAAGCCTGTTCTATAGAGCCCAGTTTCCCAGTAATAGTTGCTATGTAAATTCTTTTTCCTTTGGCCTCAGTTTTGACCGCATAACAACATTGTGTCTTAATGAATTTATTGTAATGATCACCTCAGATTAGCTCATTCTTCTTTCATAATTATTAATTGTTCATCAAATGATTTTGTCACTTGTAAGTTTTCCTATTGATAATCTCACAATTTCCAGACTCTGCTAAAGATACTGTATGGCATAGGAGAAAGAACAGATCTTCACAGGACCACGCTAGAAATATTTTTCCCTCCATGACTATACCTCATCTATACTTATTTCTTTACTACTTCCACTTTAGTCAGTCTTTATAGGATTTGTAACAGATTTTTAATTTAAAATCTTGGCATTAATTAAGTTTTCTGCAATTTCACCAGCATTCTTTGATTTAAAAAGTATTAGTACACTGAAATAAACCAGCTTAGCTTGCATCAAATCTATTGTCTGATCCTGCCCATTTGAAAAATAAAAATTGTTCAGCATTATTCCTAGCTACTGATGGGATGTAAAATACTTTTCATTAGCTTTAAGGTTGAAATAGATCTTCCTGCCTTTTCTGACAAAACAGATATGAATGAGCACATCTGCCTTCTGCACATTGTGATCCATGTTTTTACTATACTTGCTGAGAACAGGATTTAAACCATTACTAAGATCTCACTTTTTCTTTATATACTTAATGTATTGTTTCTTATTTCCCTCCACCCTCTACAGAGTTTTTCAAAGATATTTTCAGCTTCCTGTATCAATTGTCCGTATTTCCCTAGAGTCAGTTTTAAATTCACTGCTATTACTCTTGTTTTTAGTTGTGTGAATTTTCATTTCTGCCTTCATTTCCCCCTCAACCAATAGAATATTTTTTAGGCTAAAGATGTCTGTTAAGAACTGCTAAGTAGTGTATCTTTTCACACCGAATTTATCAAATCTGAATTATATTTCATATTTTCATGTTTAAATGTTTCCTGACACATAATTTTGCTCACAGTTTTTTGCAGCCTTGGGGAAAGAGTTTTCTAAAAGGCAGAATATATACATGACTAGTAAAGTACTGCCAAGGTAGATATTGGCAAAGTACACAGATGTTTCCGATGGGAAGAAAATAAGAATCTTGCTCTTCCTTTCCACAAATAGACATCAAAATAAAGTTAATTCCAGAAATACTCTGGGTTGTTGGGGTTCTTTTTACTCACCAAATTAAATTAATAATGTTTGGTTTGATTTTCAAATAAACATTTGGCAGTTTAATTCATTGCTGGCACTGATTTATCTGAAGGAAAGCAATAGAGTGCTTTAGATGTTAACCATAAATTCTAAATCATTTAGCCTGCCCTAACTCATGTCTTCTAAGATCTGCGAAAAGTCCCTTAGTCTCTCTGTGCCTCAATTTCCCATGAAGAAAACTGAAATAACTAGAGTAAACTGGGCTTAGATATTATGTACATATGCACAAAATCATGTGATGTCCAGGAAAGTGTACTGAGAAAAGCATGTAAGTATCTCAAAACAAAACCGCTCAATGGATCCCTCGTAAGACTAAGTGCAGAACGATCCTAAAACTGTATCCAGTGTTCCTTTGCTATTTACATTTTGGAAAGTACAATTCAGAAAGGGCAATTGTGTCTCTGTTCCACTTCAGAAGTTCTGAACTTCTTAATTTTGAAATATTGAATACACATACATAAAGCCAATAGTACTAAGGATTGTTTTATTTCCTTTCCTTCTCTATGAAAAATCTCAAATTAGGAAAAAATTGATTAATATCTTCTTTGGGGTTCTTAAAGGTTGTATTAGTAGCATGGTAATTCATCTAGGCATCTGTGGATTTTTGGAATTTTCAGTGAATGGCACAAAAAGCAAGCTTAGTGTTTGTAGTCCAAGTCTTTAACTGAAGCATGTGTCAAAGAGTTCCTATAGGTAGCATGTGACAACCTTGCTAAATAGGCTGAAAAATAGAACTTAGTTCTTTCAATAGGAATCGTGAACTGACCTTAGGTTAATTCAGGATTAACAGCCCAGTTGTATTTTAGGTACTCTGACAAAAAAAGACTAATCACTTGGGGCCATACTGATACCATCTCTTGGAGATTTACCAGGGGAACTGGAGAGAAAATAGATATGATCTTTACAGAATCACAGAAAAATACTTAGTGCAAATGTGAAACCTGAAGGCTGCTACGAGCCTTCAAATTCTTAGTTTTGTGGCTGATCTGACAAGCAAATTGGTCTTTACATGTTTAATTAAAGAGCACATAGGAAAATGATTAATTGTTTTGCTCGGGCCACCAAAGATGTTTCCTCCACTGCTGCTTCAGAGGTGACTTGCTCACAATTAGGTATTGCATCATGATCTCTAAATATCTTTTTCCTTGCAAAGAGAGAACATTCATGGATACATCTGATATACAAACATTTCAGTTTTGAAAGGAAAGATTTTGTCTTATTTCCTACCAATTACCACTTATTTAAATTCAGATCAGAATATGCATAATCTACTTCTAAAGTACACAAAGTTCAAACACAAACATCTTAGACCTCAGCATCTGATCCAGCCTTTGAATGCTGAAGCACTAGTGGTTCCATTCCAGCTTGAGGTTATGTGCAACAAAGTACTGAGAACTTCAGTTCACAGGTGGTTTGTGTGTATGTATGTTTGTGTACCTAATTTTCACAGGGTTAAATAAAAATTAACCTATAGAATCAGGAACTTGATTACAAATATCTACACTTATGAATTTTTCTGCTTGGCTAAAAACACCTTATTAATTTTAGTTCACTAAAACACAAGCCAGCTGTAACTTGACCCATTTTGAGTAGCTATACTTAAAACTGGTGTTATGCTTTCAGTACTAAAGACTGATAACTTGATAGCTCCCCAGGGTTTGTTGGTTACAGTTTAAGTACGGAGTTGACATTACATGCTATTTTTCTGAAAATCCCAGCAGAGATATTACAACTGAGATACTGGTAACTGAAGATATAGTCAAAGACTGTTAGAGTGCAGATATCTTCAAACATACAGTATCATTCACTAACCTGCAATTTAATTCATTTTCAGGTCCCTTTAAACTTATGAAAATGGAACCGTAAAACCAAATGAAAACAGCAGTTCGGAAGTATTCTCTGGGCCAAGACAAAACCAGCCTGGATTCTCTCACCCTTATGCACGGTGAACAGTAGGCTACTCTGTAAATAGAGTATTATTTCAATATGAATACAGGTCCCCCAATCTGGTACTTAGGGATTACATAATAAGTTTTCATCTGTGTTTTCTCAACATTTTAGAAAGTATGCACAACTCACTCGTTTTTGTTTCACAGTTGAGAGGCTGGTGCAAAGCTAGATCAAATTAGTTATCCCATACTCTTCAGCAAGGCAAAGGAAGCCAAACATAGAACCTCATTTATTTTTCTGAACAGATTTCAATAGAACAGGGTAGCATTCTATTAAACTTTCTTTCTGTTTCTGCACCATTTCCAAGAAGCTGTATTTCTAAGAAAAGACGTCTGCTATATCTGTTTTTATTAGTTATTTCTTAGACCATCAGTGGATGCAACCAGTGATGCTGTCTGATTCCAATAAGTTTTTATTCCAAATGCAGAAGAAAAAAATTACCACAGGTAGCAAATCTATGAATCTAAATGATTTAAGTCTTTCATGCAGATTAATGGAGTGTTTTATTCTATTTCCCAGAATTTATGTGTTTGTTTTCTCATAATAAAGGAAGTTTCTAACTTCTGGTTGTGAAGATAGCCTTGACAATGTAAACCAACATACTTTCATCTTGTTGAGTCCTCATCCTCACCAGCTAAAACAATAGCATCAAGCAAGTTAACTTCCCCCATTCATCTTGCCAGGGTGTCAGCCTTGAAGCAAAATATGCACGCTTAAGTACCAACACTGTTAACCGATTCACTGCTTATTATCAGATTAGAAATTACTAGTCAGCACAATTAGAGTGTGGGCGGACACTTGTGATGTTCTTGACATGCTATCACTCTAAAATGTTGAACACACTATTGATAGGAAAATAAAGAACAATCTGCTAATTTAAAATGCATTTTTCTAGAATAAGTATCTGTGTAAAGCTGCACCCTGAAGATTTGAAATGCTTTCCAAACACCTTCATCTGCATATCTAAGTCTCTTCCAAACAGTGACTCTTAAGATTTCTTTTCTACTCCCTACTTCCAAATTTGGTGTTTTTCAACCAGTTGCTGCCTGACTGCCAGATTCCTCTGCCAAGACAGGGACTTCATACATACCTTCAAGTTCTTTGAGAAAATGTTAAGAAGCCCTCTTAATTGGCCCAAAACGACATAGATGCACATTTATTCTGAATTGATTGAAACAACCAAGCAGAAATTATTAAAAAATCCTGTACTAACACCATCCTTATAGTATTGCAAGGATGAGATACACACACATAAAACCTGTCCCCTCTTCTAAAACACTCCAGATAAAAGAATTTCCAGTTAGTATACACTATATTTTCTGTCTAGAAAGAAAAACACATTACTGATTGCTTCTGCAATGCTTACTGTGTCCATTTTACAGAATAAGAAACAGACATTAGGCTAAAAACGTGATTCAGCAGGAAAGCAGCAGCAGAGATGGGAAAGGATGCAAAGTCCCAACACAGCTCTCAGTTTATTAAATCACTCTGCCTCTGCTCAGGTGGCATCTTAAGCACATATTGCAAACTCTGTTAACAGCTGCTTGGAAAAAAGCTTATCTGCCCTCTGGCCCGCTAACCTTGAGTGACTGAATTAAAGCAGAAATCCAGAGCCACAGCATGAAACACTGAGGTTGCAGCCCAAGAACATTACTTAAGTTCTTCGCTACGAGAACCTAAGCAATGCTGCTATCCGTGTGTCACCACGTTGCCAACCTGCCAGAGGAAAAGGCTGGCAGAGAAAATCAGCCCCAATGGCAAAAACACTTCAGAAAGTGCCAGAACAGTGCAAATAGACCATCGCAGGAACCCAAACCCCATCACTGATTCCTCTGACTGTATCGTTCAGTGCACTTTGCTTTGGACCAGGAGCAAATTGATGTAATTAGTACACATGGCAAGTACCTGATTCCCAAAAGCCTGTTTACCGCTTCCTTTTTCTTCTTACCTGCATTCTTTTGTTGGACATAACTTTACTGGCAGTTTTTTTCAAAAGTTTTTTCTGCCTATCTCTTCCTCTCTCCAACTCTGTCTTGAGGCCTCTTTCAGATGAATATTTTTTACACTGGAAATGCAGATAAACACCTAATACCTTTTAAAAAATTCCATAGTATGAGGACAGGGGATGTATTCTTTGCATAATGAAAGCAAAAACACTTGGAGTGGGGGTTTTTTTGGAATAAAAATGTATTTTCTGACATAGTTCTGAGAGAATACCTATGTTGTTGTGTTTATTGAGCAATACTTGACATACATTCATTTACTAGCCATCATGATAGCACTTCATTAAAGTCCATATGGCTTTAAATGATAGGAAGCTTATAAAAACCTCTAAAATTTAAAAACTGTGTTTAGTTTCCTTGACAAATGTTTAGCTATTGCACAGATTCTTTCTAAATGTTCTATTTAGAAGGCACTTTTCACTAACAAATTTTCTGCTACTTGCACAGTTATTTTGTGAATGCATTTACATTTCCATACCTAAGGAAGTGTGCAGAAGCTGCACTTGGAGTGAGGAGTTTTAGCGAAGGCAGAAGATCCCAGAGTGGCAGTGATCCCAAGCCGCTCACACACTGATGCTCAGGACAGCACATGTGGGTACCACATGAGCAGGTGAAGCTGTGATTCTAGCTGTGGGGAAAGGCAGATAATAATTAAGCAATCAGATGTGCTAAGTGCATCACGCTGGGACGTCGCTCCCAGCTTTTCAGATGGGTTGATATGTTTGAAACTGAAGGCAGTAACTGAGGAACTGGCCGAGTTACAGCTGTAATCCTAAGGTTTTCCTCGTGGTCCCTGGAGCACCTCGGTGCCAGTCTTGTCCTGACACACTCCGGGAGCGTGCCAAACGCTTTTCAGCCTAAGGAGAGCATTTGACATCTTTCAGCTGCTAAGACTCAAGGATTTGGGCTCTGGATATATTCCAGTGCTCCTCTCCTACACGCGTGTACACACGGCAGCCCTCCCTAACCACCACCCTGTGCGGGATTCCCAGCTGCCGCCTGCTGCCGGGGATGGTGCCTCGTCCCGTGCAGCGCGGGGTCCCGGCTGGCCGGGGGTGGGACCGGGACCGGGACCGGGACCGGGACCGGGCTCTGCCGCCTCCCGCCGGCCGGAGCAGCGCCCGTGTTGGCACAGCCCCTTGGCAGCGGCGGCGCGGGAGCCCGGGCACGGCGCCGCTTCACTCCTTTCAGTTGCAGCTTCGTGCGGTGAAACAAAGAGTCATCATGAAGCCCAAGGAGCTAAAACCTGGCCCTCGCGGGGCTTTATGAGCCACGAACTGCACATCAGCACACGCTTCTGCATCCCTGATCATCCTGCCCTCCCCATTTCTGCTGACGATCTTGTTGGGACCTTGTTTTTTAAATAATGTAGAAGTTAAATAAGTATTATTGTTACAGTTATCATTGTTGTTATTGTTATTTCTTTCGATGTAGAGTCTACACGATCTGGAGAACATAGGTTTAGTCTTTGCACTGTAAGTGAACTATTAACCTGAACTGCATGGAAATGTTACACCAAATAGCCACACATTTGTTCAGCTGGTTCTGGCTCTTTTTAAAGCCAAACCGAGGTAGTTTCTCAAGAAGAGATAGAGCAGGGGGTCACAGAGGGCACCCGCCCCTCTGCTCCCAGGCCCTGACCTGAGGAGCACCATGGGGCCCTCTCGTTCCTCCTGCCTGACACGCACGGAGCCACCGAGGGACCCGTGTGGCTGCACGGTCACATCAGTGTGTGGCTCTGCGTTCCCATGCAGTCTTTCCACGCGCGGAAGTCTGAAGGGAAAATAAACAAACCTACCCTCCTGTGGGCTGAAAGTCACAGCTTGCACCATGGGGCTCAGCCTCTGGGAACACTCCTCCTTTCACTGCTGCCACTGGCAGTTTGTGGCTTGCATAAATTGCTTCTCTTAAACGTCTGCTTCCCTTTCCCTCAGGTCTGAGACATCTGTATTTTAAACTATAAGCTCTTCTGGGTGAGGATGATGTCTGTCTACACCCTTGCAGAGTGTTTAGCACAGTAACCCCGATGTCTTGCATCACTTCCAAGACGTACAGTCATACACCGCTAGCAGTAAATGCACATCAGTGAGTATGTTTACACCACTGGCTCCAGCTGAATACAAAGTAACTCAGAGCTTTGCCCCTCCTGATAGAAATCTCCCATAGCATGAGCTCAAGCTATTTCACAAACCACCTGCCTTTTCTTAACCGTGCGTAGAACTGACTACTAGGAATCCCAATGTGTTTTATGTGTTATTAATAAAGCTAATATTTTTATGAAATACTAGTCCGGTCTGGAATTCTTACACAATCTTGAGCACAATAATCACGAAAAACACTTTCTGTCACATTATTAAAAGTTCACTTGCAACAGTATAGAATCCTCTGGTAGCAAAATGCCATGTTGACATCTTTCCAGTGTGGGAAATTTTTTCCATAGTTTTTTTCAATTCAACTTATTGCAAAACAGTTGCTTTCTGTAATATCACAGATTTATGCAGAGTTTACAATGCAATCATTGCTCCTTGCTATTGAAAAAGATTTATTTAACCAGTTTTGGCCTTCATTCCAAAAGGCTGAATGCCAAATCATTACAGTGTATCTGCTGTTTTGCTGTCAGAAAATATGATCTAGCATTAAGATACTATTCAGAGACTCTAAAAGCCAGAGAAAATAATTGTGGTAAATCAAAACCTCATAAATACTTTATAAAGTTGTTTTTAATCTCTGTCCTCGTGTGTGACAAAAAAGTACCAGTTTACATGCAGCCAGAATACATGAAGTTTGAGGCTTCATTTCCTATACTGTCTAAGTTTTAAAACAACATTGAAATCTATTCCGTATAGATGCAAAAGTCAGGCAGTAGTTGTCACATTATATTTTCTAGTACTACTGCAGTTTAATAAGCCAAAAGACAGAAAACCACTTTTCTAGACTTAACTCCAAATGACGTCTTTACTTTTTCTTTTTTTTTTTTTTAAGAGACACTGAGAGGCTAAGAAACATATATATGGCTCTGAAGCTGAAGCCACAACTGTGCAAGCAGATACAGACAGGCAATGCTCTATGTGGTTAAAGAAAAGCACATGCCAGATACTCGGGAGCAGCTGGCCCTGAATTTTGGCCTCAGCACACCATGTAAAATTGAACATATGCGTGGACTAGGTTTGACTCCCTTCAGATGCTTCTGGAACACAATAATATCTCACTGGGTAAGAAAGCTGCTCTGGCTTCCAAACTACCTATGCCAATAACTTTTTATTCTTCCACAAGAAAAAAAAAAAAAAAAAAGCAGAACAATTTTCCTGTGCAGCACATCAGTGTGACAGATAACAGCGACTGCCAGAAACTTGGAGATGGCAGTATATCTGGGATGGATATTAAACTGAGTCTGTCTAGAGGCATGGGAAACTTTGGGGCAGAAGCAGGCGGAATAATAAACTCAAGCAAAGATCATGTCCAGATCATACTTTGTAAAAATTCCACTTACTTATTTTTGCAGCACCAGAAATTCATCAATAATTTACCTTTTAAGGCTGTAAATTGCATAACCTGTGTGCCAGAGAATCTGCTACCTTACGTCATATTGCATACAAATTCAGAAGCTGTTAACCAATGCAATATGGAGGCGTGCTTTTTGCAAAGAGGAAACCACAGAGGCCAGGAGGTAACCCTGGTTTGAGAAAAGGGGATTAGCTTGGAGGTAGCACTCAGCCTGATCTGACTCACTTGCCTCTGAGCAGCTTAAACTGTGGCCATATTCCAAAGGAGGACAGAACTTATTAAATCACTGTTATGAATTGCTGGTGGAGGAAACTGAAGGTAGTAAAATCCTGCCAAGCTCTGATATTCATGGTGAGCTGTAGAAGCAATATTAGTTTTGCCCGGATGAGGGTTTTTTTGCTAGTGGGGAAGGAGACTGATCTACATGTTCTGAGGTGACTGATAATTTTATTGGCCTAGCTCAAAGAAAACAGATCTTCCAAGGAGAGGTGTTGAACACTTTCTGAATATTAGGGAATTCTAACAAAGTTTCATGTTGACCAATCAGAATTTGATAAGATTCAGAGTCTTCAATCAACTTGGAATAATCTTGCCATCACATGGACCTGTGTCTAGTAAGAACATCTCACCAAGCCTAGTAAGGGCATCTCACCAAGAAGAGGGCACCAAACAGAGCACCATGTAAAGTCTGTTTACTTATACCCTCCCTTCAGAGTGTTTAATCCATTGTAGCTCCTATTCTGTCAATGTGCTTTTTGAATGTCAGCCCCTCTGCTGGTGACTCTCCTGATGACTCTGCTGAGTCTGCAGTGACAATCTTGTTTTTTAAAACTTCCCAGAGGTAGTAAGCCTTAACAAATCTAGAATCAAAATTCAAAGATCTAAAAGAGCTTTGTTTTGAGCTGGACATTTCAGTTTAGCAGACTGCAGGTGTGATTATAAATTGATTATTCCCAATTTACCAGTATTATGGAATAAGAACTCCTCATTTGGACACTGCCTTCGACAGTCTTTAAATGCCCTCATAGTTTAATAACAAAGCTGAAGTATAAAATAAAATTCAGGATTGAAAATGGGAAAAGATGCAACATAGAAGAAACAAAGTTTATTTCATTTATGTTCATCTTCTAAGAAATATAAATACAGCTTGGTACCAACACAATTTTTTTTTAATTGAAACATCCTAGTCAGCGTATTACTTACAAGCACTTAAATACTGACAGTGAAAGCACAATGAGGTTTCATAGCAAAACAGTCAAAGTTTGTCCAAATAGCAAAACTTGTCCAGTTCAAGGTGTGAAAGGATGTCACATTGTGGTACACAGCTCTGTCTTACTCTGAAGAAAGAAATAACGTTACTTCTCCCAGATTTCACAACGACAATAATTTTTATAGTGCTTCCATCAGCTGCAAAGTATGATGATACACATAAACATTTAGGGGAAATTGCCATCTATATTCTTACTCTGAACAAACAGAAATACAGACACAGCTACAGCTGACAGACCAATTTTACACACATATAGCAATGACTTTTTAAAAAAATCTACCACAGCAAGTATTCTATAGCTTTTAAAATCACAGTTCCCCATTCAGCTTAGCTGCAATTGTGAGAGTTGAGCAGTTCTGCAGCTTGGTCCTCCACAGCCTCTGCCATCAGACACCCAGAAAGCAATGGCACACAGTTTCTGAATGCCTTTGAAAAAGGAGCTTTAATAGTCACCTGGAACCACCTCCTGGGAAGCAGAGGTAGGAAGAGGAGCCAGATCATCAGGATACCATGGGTTTGTTGTGCATGCAAAATGGTCTTTCCACCTTCTGCAGCCCCAGACTCATTCAGCACTCCCAGCCTCTGCAACAAACAAGAATGACTCCCATCACTACAAAATCCTGATTTACCCTTTAATGAGCCCACTTTATATGCTGAAATTTTCTCCTGCTAAAATAGTAGATTAACATATAAGAAAAGCCTTTTATACTTAGAAATGCTCAGAGAATTCAGGTTATCTCTTCATGTTCCATAATAAATTCTGTTGAACATGCCCCACAGATCTCAAAAAAAAAAAAAAAAAAAAAAAAAAAAAAAAAAAAGA
>VYZQ01067923.1:0-25281 GCA_013400655.1 Mystacornis crossleyi | reverse complement strand
CCAAGTCCCAGCTCCTCAGCGGGCAGTGGCTGCGGGCAGTGCGCAGCTCAGTGCTGCCCCTGACCGAGACTCAGGAGGAGGAGGAGGAGAAGGCCTTTGTCGCCATGGAGCCAGAGTGGAAGTACGTGTTCGATAGAGCACTTTCACCATGGGTAGACGTCAGCGATGTCGAGCTTTGCCACTTGGAAGAAGTGACCGGCCAGGAAGTTTGGCCCGGGGGAGCGGTGAGAAGCCAGGAGGTGCAGCGCTGGGAGTTAGGCTTGATGGGAGATGGGAGAGAGCAGGAGCTGTCCCAACGGGCTGAAAGGGTGACAGTGTGAGAGCTGTACCAATGGGAAGAAGATGAGGACAACAGATGCCAAGAGTTGCCCCCATGGAAAGGGCAGGGATACCAGGAACTGTCTTCTGTGGAAGAAGATGTGCAAGGCCATGTGCACGTGTAGCAGTAGGAGAGGACAAGAGAGGCCCTGAGTTGTCCCAAGTGGGAGACAAGAGCCACCAGGAGCCATCCCAAGGAAAAGATGCCAGTGTCCAAGAGCTGCCCCAATGGGAAAGGGGCGTGAGTGAGCCAAAGCTGTTGCCAGGGGAAGAAAGTGTCAGCAGCCTTGCAGGGTTTTCCTTCCTTCCTTCCTTCCTTCCTTCCTTCCTTCCCCAACAAACTGGCTTTTCCCTTTCCAGGTGGATTTATCCCATCGTTAGAGGGAAGAAGCAGGCCCCCAAGCAATAGGCTGCTGAACCAGAATTATTTCCTCACTCGAGTTGAAGTTGCCATCCAGCAGGGGCCCAGGAGAATGCTTAGTGTTCACCGGCTGCAAATGCCTCAAATTAATCACATGCTTGAATGTTTTGCATATTTAAAAGAGGATAACTGTGATTTGGGAGAGTAATTCTGATTCTGAAGTGCATTTGAGTGACTACACAGAGCAGTCTTGGCAGCACAGGGCTCCCAGGTGTTTGGTCCTGTCTCTGTTCAAAACAACGCACATTTAAAGGTTGCACCTGTGTTATTTAAATGACAGAGTGAAGTTTATTGAATGGCAAAGAGAGACAAGAAAATCAGAAGAATGCCTCTGGCAGACGAAGACAGGACTATTCAGGGCAAGTTAAGCAGGCTGCGTTAGGCATTGTGGGTGAAAGAGCTGGCGGTGGTTCAAGTGTTTGCAAGATGTGTTTGTTTTCTCAGATCTCCAATTTACTCTAATAGGCATATTACGTTCAACCATGAACAACTAAATTTCATGTGAAATAAATGAAAATGCTCAAAATACATGGTACAGTGAGCCTGTAAATTTCTAGACCTCGACTTTTGTCTATTTAGGCTCACAGTGAAGCCAAGGTTCACTCAGTATTTTTCTGTCTCAGCACAGATTTCTAGTATCTGGAGTTCATCTTAAAAGGAAGGTAAGAACCTCACCTGCTTACCTGGATTCCTTGTTTGCCAGGGGAGACAAGGGGCAAATCACCCCTTGGAAGGCAGGTAAGAGGGGCTGCTTTTGGGGCAAGAGCCCAACTTTTCCCTTGACTAAGGGGCAGCTCTGTTTGGCAAACTCAGTTTCCCTCTGGTTTTAATGGTGTGAGGTGAATAAAACCACAGACTCATAGAATCACAGACTGGTTTGGGTTAAAGCCCATCTCATTCCACTCCCTGCTGTGGGCAGGGACACCTTCCACTACCCCAGGATGCTTCAAGCTTGGTCCAACCTTACCTTGGACACTGCCAAGGATCCAGGGGCAGCCACAGATCCCCCGGGTGAGAGATACTACCTGGGATATCAATCTGGGCTTTGATTCATCATCTTTCCCATCTTTCCTCACTCCTCTTTATCTCCTTTGGCCGTTTAAGCCCACCACAGCTGCTGCCATCGTGCCCATGTTGGTCTCTCAAAGCACAGCTTGTTCCTGCGACACGAAATGCCGAAAACAACGAGGACGGTGCAAGAACTAATCCCACACAGGAGAAGGAGGAGCTGCCAGTAGAGCACAAGCTTTGAATCTCCCTAACAACCAGGTCTTGGCTGTGTTATAAAGGATGTGGCTGTGCTATAAAGACCAGGCCTGGCCAAACAGAAGCCACAGTGATATCAAGAAGTGGTAGGTGACTTTGTGAACCTAGATGGATTTACTAGCTAATTAGTTACTAGCTAATTCCACTTTCAAGTACTGCAGCAATTAATTTTGTTTAGGTTTTGGGGTGTTGTGTTTTATTTTTTCCCTCTGGTGATATGACTCCTTTGATCACCACTGCTCTCTCTTCCTAATCATTCAGCTGGCATAAATGCCACTAATTTTTACCATCTGGTCCTGGGCTGAAAACCCTTGCCTGCTACTGTTCACATGTATCTACCTCGACAGGAAAAGATGGGAGTGCTTCCAGTGTGAACCCAAACAGCTACTCCAGCTTTGCTCGTTGTAAGCTTCAGGTTTTGCCTGTTAGTGGAAAAGAGAGTGGGCACTTCTGGGTCTGTCTTGACATGTCTCTCTCAAGTGCATGTGTGATCATATGAGTTACTCACTCTGGTAATATTAATAAATGGGGCCGAGCCAAATAAAAGACAGTTCCATTAAATTCTCTGAGCTCATAGGGTGGTTATAAAGTCAACACGCTGAGCTGTGTTAACATCTGACCAGTGAAATAGTTGTTTCCTGATCCCAGGTTTGGCTTCCAGCCACAGAAAACACAAGACAGATGCTATGCTTTAGCAGGGTCAGGGTTATCAAAGAGATGTGATTAATAGCTGGTTACTGTGCTTTTGTGACACTTCTGCTTTGTTGATTACAAAAGACTCCTAGCCATGATTTTTAGTTGATTTGGTGAACTCCATGGCCGAATCTGAGCTTTCCCTGGGAAAAGTGCAGGCACGTGCAGTGTTTGGACCTCTAGTTTACTCTGAGGTTGTTTGATGTGGATGCTACTGACAGTGGCATCTCAGAGGGCAAAGGGGCCAGTGCCTCCTCACAGAGGCAGCAGCTGGAGATGCAAACAAGGTGTTCCGAGCTATTCAATGATTTCCCATCAGGCAAAAATGCTGGAGAATTGGCTTTAAAAGTGCATCAAAGCAATTTGTTAGCCTTTGAAGTAGGAGGTTATTTATAATGGAGGGTGTTCCCTGATGGAGTGATAGGCTTGTGCTGTGTTCGAGCGACCCGAGTCGGGATGGGGTTTGTAAAGGCTATCACAGCATTATAACACGACTTTGGGAGTGCTTTGTTCCCTGAAACGTGGACATTCTGCACCCTTACTTTGGCTCTGGTTCAGCTTGTCCCCTTTCCCAAGCACCAGCACAAGCCAGGCCGAGCGCCCTGGTCCGAGGCGTGAAAAATAAACCCCCAAGCAGGACAACTCTCTCCCTCCCAAAGCACTGATGAGCAGGGATGAGACCCCTCCAGGTGCAACGCTGGTGAGTGGATTGAAAACAGATACTCAGAACCTCAGAGCACGGGGCTTAGACGAGATAAACCACCGGGAGTTGTCTGCAGGAGGCTCTTTAAATCTCTCCCGAAAACTGGATGAAGTAGAATTTGGCACTCATGTGCCAGGTCCTGCTGGCTGCAAGAAACTGCTGGCTCTCTTCTGATACCTACCGTACGCCAGGAGGGTTTTTTTTTCACTCCTATTTTTCTCATTTTTACCACTCTCCCCTTTACGTTTTAACATCAGAAAAGGTTTTGATCATTACTGAGTTATGGCAGCCATTCAGACACGGTTTTTCCCTGACCCAAGGTCAGGAAATTCTGCTTCTGGGACACTTCCTTGCCTCAACCACCTCAATTTTCGTAAATGGCTGAATCATTGCTGCAGAGCAAGGAGTGAGGAGCACGATGCCCTGTGCTGGCCATTATCGGCCATTCCCATATTTATCCTCTGGTGCTGCGGTACAGGAAGTGCTCCCTAAGCTCAGGCTTATCCTTCAAATCTATCACCTTTTCCCCAAAGTTTTCTTTATCTGTGTTTTCAGGTAATGCACAATTCCATGTTACTTGGCCCAGGAAACAGAGGAATAGATAATTATAGTAATAGCTTTTTTTTTTTTTTTTTTTTCAGATTGTATACATGTCTTGCTGTTGTCTTCCTGGCTTGATGAACTAAAATATTAGTTCAGCAGTGTTTGTGTACCTAATTAATTGTGTCTGCTTGGTAAATTTCAGATGAGCATTTGCACATGCTCTCTGTTTATTATTCTATTACTTCCTGTGTTTGTTTGATTTTCATTTCTGTAAAGCACATTATAAATGTCCAGAATTTTTACTTCAAAGTAAAAAACTGTGCCTTTCTTAGTAACTGCCAGAGTTGCAATATGTTTGTTGTTGTTGCTAATTGCCGATTCTCTTGATGCAGGTCAGCACTGTTTTGGTTCAAATATCCCAAGAATGAGTCACAAAAACAACAGCAGAGGACAACTTCATTGTAAAGCTGCTTGGAAGGAATAGTCGACATAATTACTCTGTCCTATTGCTCTTTTCCCCTGACTTAAGTGAGATAAGATCGCCTTTTGTCAGAAAAGTTGAGTAACAGGTTCATTTGGATGTCAGGAGGAGCAGTTCATAAGCCTTCTGATTCGGTCCCCGAAAGACTGCCTAGTCTGCTGATCTCTCCAGTTCCTCAAGTGACATTCAATAAAATACGGTTACAGGAGGTAGCTGGGAACTTAGGTGTGAATGAACCCTTATTGATTTTTTTTTCTCCTTTGAAATGTAGAAGAAAGTTGAAAATAAGGAGAAACTAATTTCGTGTAACACTGGGGACAAATGGTAAAGAGAGAGAAAAAACTGGAATATAAATATAGACTGTAAATTGTGAGTGGTAAAAAAAACCCGATGAACTTCAGGAACTGCTGGCACGTGTCCTGTGATTCTGTGACGTGGCTGAAAGGAAAGAGCCTGTTATGGAATTAAGGTTAAATATTTACAGAAAGCAGTGGGAGGAATCACTGGACATCTGAGGAAGGAGGGCTACCTGTGCGAGAGGTTGCCTGTATCAGGAGGAAAGTGCTGTAAGGAGAGAAAACAGCTGTTCTGCTGACAGCTGCGCCCAGAACAGGTTCAGGGATTATTGCAGGAGCCAGGGAGGTGTTTCTGACTCTCAGCTCTGCACTGCTGCCTGCTCCTGACGAGGCTCTCAGCCTCAGGAGCGCTGTGCCTGCCTCTGCTGAGAGGAAAAGGGTGGCAGGAGTGTCCAGTCCCAGGCTTTGCACTTGCCCTTCCACGACAAATATCCATCGCTGCTCCTGAATGTTTCCAAAGGTTTTGGGTTCTGCCAACCTCAGAATAAATGACTGTACTGGTTTAGCCAAATTTAGAAATACTTTCTCTGAGAGAGAGGATAGGTTACAAACTACCCGTCCCCACCAGGTCGGGGAAAAATAAACTTATTTCCTCGAAGGAAAGTGAAAGAGATAAAACTATTTATTTAACAAATACACGGGTAAAGGGTAATAATGCCAACTCTCGCTGTGGAGAGAAACTTGAAAGATTTAAAAATCCTTCTGTGGGTGTGGTTACTCTCCTCTCCCGAAGAGCTGATCAGGGTGGGCGCCCCACCCAAAGCCGGTGGAAAGTCCTCCGGTGGAGTTCTGATGCTCTGATGTTCTGAACAAGCCCAGAAGAGAAGAAAAAGAGGGAAAAAAGACCCAGGGAAAAAGGAAAAAAATCCCTTTCCGTCTCTCTCTCTCCGAAGAACCAGATCCAAGGGAAAAAAATGGAACAGTGCTTCCTCGCTTCTCCGCTGCAACAACCCACCTAATCTCGGTGTCCTTGAAGTACCAAACTGTTTCTTTTCCTCTCTTCTCTCTCGGGCTCCGTTTAAAGGCACAGAAATCATGTCTGGGCATAGACCGGTGATGGGCATATAACAGCATACAGTCACCCCATGACAACGACATTTCCAGAATCTGCTTGCACAGACAAACAAATTACGTTTGTTGTCTCCACTGTGCTTTTACCTGATTCCAGCAAGCTGAAGTCTGAGAGAAAAGGGAACCCAGCATCTCTCTGGGTGGAATAAGGGGGAAGAACAACCTCATGGTGTGGAGAGGCCACTCCTACCTGGTATCTTTGAGTGTGATTTGGGTCACAGGAGTCTTGCCTAGCAGATGTTTCTGCTTTATTGTTGGGTTTCCCAATGTGTTCTTCTCCCTTCCTAAATTACTCCATGAAGTTCTTTCAGCTTCAGACTTTTGGTGTGGGGAAGTTGGCTTTATACTCCTATTAATGAAATGGGTTTTTTTGTGTGGCAGGCTTCTGAGCAAGAGCATTGACTTCCTACCTGCTCCTCATGAAGATGTAAATAATATTTCTTATTTTAATTAACAGTGGCACCAGAGAAGGAGTCACACTTGGGTCCTGCTTGTTCAGATGTGAGGTGCAGGTTTGCTTGTGGGTGTATAGTTAGCTGATATTTGGGAACTGGTAGGTTGTTTCACACAAGAAAGCCAGCAGTCAGGTAATCCTAATTATCTCCAAATCCTAACCCAAACTGAGTAGAAATAGGAAATTTCTTGGCTCAGAGATCCAGACCTGTGATCTTTAGCTCTGGATTTCCTCCCTCTCAAGGCTACAGGCAACCATTAAATTTGTTTTCCAGTTTTCCTTTGTCTTAGGCTCCCCCTTTTCTTGCTGTCTCTGCCCTGCTGGATAATTTCATGTAAACACAATGCTGGTCTCTAGAGAAGCCCCTGTCCTTTATAACAGTGGGCACTAGGCACCTGATTTGCAGTGATCAATCAGAAGTCAAAGAGTGCTCCTCTTTAAAAAATCTAATAAAAAACTAATTGCTGTAAAAATTAAAATGATATAATACATATATATGCACGTACGTGTATATGTGACATTCAATAAAATATGGTTACAGGAGGTAGCTGGGAACTTAGGTGTGAATGAACCCTTATTGATTTTTTTTTCTCCTTTGAAATGTAGAAGAAAGTTGAAAATAAGGAGAAACTAATTTCGTGTAACACTGGGGACAAATGGTAAAGAGAGAGAAAAAACTGGAATATAAATATAGACTGTAAAATGTGAGTGGTAGAAAAAACCCGACTGTAAAATGTGAGTGGTAAAAAAATCCAAAAACCCCCCAAATAACTATGAATAAATAAATAAATAAATATAATATACCCTGAGCTTCATGACTCCATTTCTAGGGGCAGCCGAATACAGCTGGCAGTGGCAACATAATACTGCTGCCTTCTGAAGGATTTTAGCTGGGCCTTTAAAGTAAGAAATGAGAGATCACTGATTTCATGGAGGAGAGTCAGGGGGCAGGAGGAATCTCTCCTCATTTTTCTGAGGACACTTGCTGGACATCTCAGCTGGAGAAGTCTGCACTGTGCCCATGCCCTGCTGGGCGATGCAAAGCCCTAAAAAAGCTAAAAGTGACCTCAAAAACTGCTGGAAAATATTAGAGGAGGCTCTTCAGGTTTGTCAGCTGGACACTTTCTGAAATAAATTGAATTAGGAAAGAAATGTTATAACTACGCTCAGCAGTAGACATCAAGTGGAACATCCTGAACCTGTAAAATAGCAATTGGGCCAGCAACTTTCTCAAGGGAAAGACTCATCTTCAATTTATCTGCCAATTTATCTCTCTTTCAAGTTATCTGTCAAATGCTGATTATCATCTCCTACAAGACGAATTGCCTGCCGTAAGATAAGTTTTGGGGCTTCTCTGAGGAGCACTGAACATTCCTACTCTCCCCACTGCTGTTTGCTAGTCCTGGTTTTATATTTGGCAATTGTTCTTTGGGAAATATAACAAACAACCTACAAACCAAAAGCACAAAGTCTGTTTCTCCCTAACGAGTGGTGTCAGAGTCTCATTTAAGTTTTTTACATCCAGCTATAGCTGCTAGGACACTCTCCAAAGAGCACAGCACTGGGAAAACCATGATGTCATTGTAGATGTCTTGCTTATTTCCCCAGAAAAAATGAACATCATCACGAAACTCCAGGAGGAAAACTTGGCTGTGCTGGAGTTATGGAGCTATTAAAGCAGCTGAGACTAAGGACTGTATTTAAGTCAGGGGTTATTTGGAGGTCACCATCGGGCACTTTTCATTCGGAGTTCCAAACACAGGTTTAAGTGCCCACTGAAATAATTTTGTCCGTAATGAGGTTGGTTTGGCTTCTCGTCTCTGAAAGGCTGCAGAACAAATGTTTTACAGAATCACTGCAAATTCTTTTGAAATTTTAAAGCTATGAAAAGAATAATTTCTTTCATAATTCTTCAGATGTCTATTTTATAGCCTGCCCTAAATGAAAGCCGTAACACGAAATCACAAAGATTAGCAGTGTGCTGAAACCAGCTGTCTCTTCTCTCAAAGAATGAGCTGTCATTCCTTCCTTAAGATGATTTGCCCTTCTGGGTTCAGCAATTGTGCGTCCTCTGAAGCACAGCAGGAGAGGACCTGTATCAAAAGGAAGATAATTTCCAAAATGCTCTTCACAATTACCCTAATAGTGGCCCACTCCTGCAATTTTCAGGCCCTACAGCTGAAAGAACGATGAGTTTACACGCACTGGCTGTTTGGGGCAGCATCAAAGGAAGGTGGAGGTGCAGCAGGGGTGGAGGATTTGCTGTGGTGGGCACTGCCACGGCTCTGGGGTTCTCTGCTTTGAGAGGCGTCAAAAACCAAGATCTGGCTGAGGACCTGCACAAGGAATGGGCTACCAGAGAGATATTCCTTGTCCACACCACTGGCAGTGTGTAAATGGGATTTGATTCCCTGCTGACTGGAAGGATAACAGGAATTATCCATGCGGAAATACCTTAAAAATGGGATCCTCCAGCGCATCACATTGTTCTACTACACGGCACAGACAAACTGACAAAATTTTCAGATTTTCAGCAGAGGCACTGCGGTGCCAGGAAGCATCACCTTCTGTTTTCAGGAGCTCGAGAAGTTGTGTTGTGCCATTTATGTTTTTTTTAGTATCTGAAGTACACTCTGTCCCTCGCTTGTGACTTTCCTAACGCCCTGCAGCCCTCAGTGCCTAGGATAAGTTTATCACAACCTCATCAGGCTCATGGTGTGGTTCTTGGAGTGTCCTGTGCAGGGCCAGGAGCTGGACTTCAGGGACCCTTTGTGCATCCCTCCCAGCTCAGGATATTTTGTGGTTCTGTGATTCCATCCACAAAGACCTGTTCTAGGCAAACCCCATCTACTTTTATCCAGAGTCGTACCCACAGCGCCTCCACAGATGTTTATTCTCATGTTATATTCAGTATTTTTCTGATGCATTATTTGGAGATTTCTTTTCCTTCCTTGCAGTAAAAAGCATTATTTGTATTTGTGTTTCATTTTCTTTGTTTAAAACTATGGGACCCCCTTTTTACTCCTGTGTGCCCTGCCCTATTTTTTTTTTGTTTGTTTTTTTTTGTTTTTTTTGTTGCAGGACCACGGCTCCTCACAGAGTTCCCTCTGCAGAAGGTGGTTGTGGATTTCTTTCGTCAGCAAGGAACATTATTCTTCACAGTGCTTTTGTTTCATTCACCACTCTTCGGTCTTTTTTTTTCACGACTTCTGGTTTCTTTCTGATCAGCACAGCCACTGAAGACGTACTTTATTTTAGATGATGGTGTCATTGATCAAGAGTCTCTCTCATTTCATGGCTGGGCCAGAACGTCACATTAAATTTTCATTGGTCGAGTAATGTTAATTCTGAAGACAGGATCATCTTGTGAACATGTGTGGTTTCAGCTAAGTTCTTTCCTCTGGTTATTAATCAGCAGGAGAAACCTCAGTGCTTTACTTTGCCTCTTTTTCCACGTGCTAGCAACCAAAGTTTTAATTTTCCTTTTGAAAATACGTTCAACCACAACAACTCTTTCAGCTCTGAAGTGTCACAAGCTACAGAATTTCTTTTCCAAAAATGAACCGCAATTTCTTCCAACTGTTCGTGAGCTGGTGGTGCAGGAGGAGCAGAGTGATTTGAGTGCACACAGGACTCTGGGTTTCTGGGCCTTGGGGCAGCTCTTTGTGCTGTGTTTTCTGGCCACACTGGCGGATGTTACACTCTGATAAGTTAAATGCTGGATGCTTTCTCTATTTCTGTATGGGGAAAAGCCAGAAAACTGCAGTCTGGGGTCATAAATCTGGAAGCATTCACAAGAATTAAATTCACCTTAAGAAAAAGAAAAAAAAAAAAAGGAAAGGGAAGAAAGGGAGCTTGCACAGTGATAGATTATGTTTGTACATCTCTTTCAGTATTTGGTCCAGCATTATTAGCACGTAGGGTTTGATTGAAGCCCTGCTTATTATTTTACTTGGTTGGGATCCAGTGTACAGTGAGTCTCACTGCCAAGGGTAACAATTCATAGGACAGAGAATGGGACTTACAGACTCTGCTTTCTGCATGGGTTTTGCACTTTTTTCTTTTAAAAGTGTGTTGTTCTTGTCCATCTTTCTACTCCCAAGCAACCATTTAAAGATTTTCCAGCTATCCTACTTGTCTTTTCTCCCCACTGCCTCTAGCAACCTTGGTTTTACTTTGAATAATATGTACTTCTGATTTATTTTGGGGTTGTTTTAGAAAATAAGGACGTAAATATAACAGTATAAATATAAAAGTATAAAAGAGGTGTTGTGCGATTGTTGTTCTGGACTTTTTTTTCCTTTTTCCCCCCCATTTACGCATCAAATATCAAAATAATGAATGCAAAAACAATTCAGAATGACTTCAAGTCATTCTGCCCCAGGGAAGTGGTGGAGCCACTGTCCCTGAAAGTGTTCAAAAAAATGAGTAGAAATGCCAATGCCTCATATGATTTGGTGGACACGGGGGCGTTCAGATGAAGCTTGGATTTCTTGATCTTGGAGGTCTTTTCCAACCTCAGTGACCCCATGGTTCAGTGATTACAAGTGCCACTGAACAAACTGTAGTGAGCACCTTCCCTCACAGCAGTTCCCCTTGCTTGAGAAGCCCAGCCCAGGAAAAGCTCAGATCTTGCACACCCAGGGCTGTCCTGCTGCCCTTCTAACTCTTGAGGAGTTCATTTCCAGCCTGCAGTCTGTAGCAAAGTGTAGGAGAAAATGGAAGTTTGACGAGANGTCCCACATCTCTCCTCTCAGGCTCTTAGAGCAAAGAGTGAGGGAACATCCCCGCCCAGCCTGCACTGAGCCCCTCCAGCCTGGCAGCGAGGGTGGATAACCTCTCCACACACACACCGCCCCGCAGCTGTACCAGAGAAAAATGTGATTTATATCGCAGCCGTGTTTTGTTTGCCTCCAGTCCACGCAGCCATCCCGTTCACCTCCCCCTGGCACAGACGGCCCTTGCATCACAGAGCTGACTGTGGGCATTTTTTTTAGCAGGTTTACAATCCCATATTAACATCTGGTTCCTCTGCCTGCCTCAGTGATTACTGCCCATTTCCTGACTGTGTAATTCTTTCCCCTTGGCTGCTTGCTGCAGTTACCCTGAAGTGTTTTATTGCAGAGGTGACTATTTGATAACTCCAACAGTGAAAATGGTAGATCGGGAGGAAAAATACATCTGCTGCTCAGCAAAGGGGGCCGTGTGGGTCCTAAATTTTGGTAATCCCTGCTATACCCCTCATTATAATAATACGGGAATTGTGGTTGTGCTGTTAGTGCTGTAAGGCATAATAGCTACTGGGTACGGTGAGAGAAATTGCAGCATTGGTCTATTTTCCAACATCCTGGCAGTTTTATTGCTTAGTGGTTACCGTGGGCTACTTTTTTCTTGTCATTCTTAAATAGATTCTCTTTTCTTTGTGTCTCCGTGGCACCCGACGTTACCTACCCTGTAGAAATCTGGATGCTGTTTTCAACTCCTCCACCACATCACAGGGCTGAGGAGCAGAAGCCTGGGTAGTCCTGAGCTTAGGGAGGACTCACCCAGACCTCAAGTACACATAGAAGCTTGTCAGAGCTCTTCTTTTGGTGCAAGATGCTCTGAAAACAGAATCACTGAGGTTGGGAAAGACATCCAAGATCATAGAGACCAACCTCTGAGGATCCCCACCTTGTCACCCAACCCAGAGCCATGTCCAGTCATTCCTTGAACACCTTTTTATTGCCACCACCTCCCTGGGCAGCCCCTTCCAATGCCTGACTGCCCTTTCAGTGAAGAAATTCCTCCTGATGTCCAACCTGAACCTCCCCTGGTGCAAGCTGAGGCCTTTTCCCCTTGTCCTCTTGATGAAACAGCCTTCACAAACAGACCTCATCCTCTGGAGGAGCTGTCAATCCCTCATCCCAGCCTGTCATTCACACAGGCTCAGCCGTGAGCCTGTCACGGTCTCACCAGCTCCACATTAATTTGCGTGGCTGCACCTCTGTCCTTGACCTCTGGGCTGTTGTAACAAGAAATTCACACAGAACAAGCTGAGCTACACCCTCATTTTGGCGTTTTGTGTTGGTTTTTTTCCTGCTGCTGGGTGGCAGGAAGCATCTTCCTGAAGGGCGCAGGCTGTACGACGTGGTCTGCACTCTGAAAAAGGCACTGGTCCATGTGGAGCCGCTGACTTCCCTGTCAGTCCTTCCCCAACCCTGCTGCCCCTGCTGCCCACCTGGCACCACATCCAGGGCAATCCCTCTTCCACACCATACGCTTCATCTCCCAGTTTTGTGTTTCCCAGTTTGTGGTGTCTCCCAGTGCTGCCCTCGTGCTGCTGTCACTGACCACATGTGGAGAGTCCAGCCACAGGGACACAGGAAGGCTGCAGGGGTTTGTGGAGGTGATGCAGCATTTCCCTGGTGGTGGAAAATGAGTCCATGGACTTCTTCAGGTCCTTCTTTCTCCCTCCTCTACGCCCATGCCACCAGCGAATGCTTAGGTTCATGTTTTTGTTCTTTGTTCTTCTTCCAGGGACTATAAGTCTTAGGAACCTGCAGTTTAAACAGCTCAGATCTGGAGATTTCTTTTATATTTTAGTGCTGGAAATCCTGCTCTGAGGCAGTCCAAGTCCTTAATCAGTTTTATCAGGCAAAACTGCAGGGCACCTGTCAGGCTGCTGTCCTATGAAGTAGAAAATTAGAGTTATTTCTATTAACAGTGTAATGATCCCACAAAGTACCTAAGATGTGATTTGCTCCTGTGGGGAGCCGGGGAAGATGCTGCTCCTTTACCCAGAGGAGTGGCTGCACAGCACTCAGTACTCAGTGCTGTCGGTGATGAGACCAACACAGGATTTCTGGCAGTCTCTGTGTAATTTTTTTTCTATTTTCAAATAGGCAAGCGACTGCAGACATTGATGCACGTAGAGTATGCGCATTAATTTGCATATATTACAGTATGCACAGTGTGCGCATCCAACTTCTTCAGGGAAACCTTCAAGGCATTTTCCAGAAGCTGGGAGTGTGCAAAACCCAGCATGGGCCAGCCAGGCTGTCAGTGTGCATTATTTTGGTGCGTCCTAGGGAGAGTTTTTCTTAAGAATTCTGGTTCTGCAAAAGGGGAATTAGAAACTGTTCGTTTGGAATGGTAAAGGATGCTCCATAAAATTAGAGTGGCAAAAGCCCCAAGTATATGGAGTGTACATTTGGAAAAACATGTTCCACAGTAGTACAGTATGTTAGCTTTAAAAATAACTTTCACTATGTATTCACGTTAGAAACTTTCATACAGTGTGCCTTATCAGAGCTTAAAGCTTTTTTTTTTTTTTTTGCCTTTTCGGTCAGATTAAGTAACTAATGTAACCATTTGAATAAATCAGCCCCTGGACCCTTTTCATGTACTAGAAATTGTATCTCTTGCCAGAAATGTAACATGATTTAACAGTTGTGCTTCATATTATACATCTCTGCAAGTTGGAAATCTGGATGATAAATGGTGTGATAAACATTGGAGAGGTACCAAATTCCAAGGAGATTACTATTGCTTCCGTTAAAGAAAACTAAATGGGAAAGAGCTACTTCATGTTAACTTTCCTTTGAAAGTGACAGGGAAATAGTGAGATGCGGTTGGATGGCAGTCAGGCTTTCTCTTTAGCTGCTTCACCACGTCCTTTGTCACAACCGCTCTGTGTTTCCTCCACAGAAATCCTTGTGGAACCATAGCTGGCCATGGGATGCTGCGCTGACACCGACAGCTTCTTTCAGAAAAGCCTCTTCCCCAGACATGTGCTCACACTCTCCTCCAACCATTAAAACAATGCTGTCATTAATTTCCTCCCCTTTCCAAAGATGATGGCTCCGAGATTCACAGTTGCAGTTCCCTTTCTTCTGCTGGCAGCGGATCTGTAGTTTTTCATATCAGTCTGGCTTGTGCAATCTCCAGCCCGGGATAATTTTATTTTTTTTAATAAGGAGTAAGTACTTGTGAGAACCAGCAGTGAGGTATTGTTACTTTAAGTGATGCTAACTTTTTCCTGGAGGGTTTCAACACCAGGATGCTCATTGGCTACCAGACTAATTTCTTTACACTGCAAACGATGCCCAGGGGTGAAATAACATGAATACTGAGGCAAATTTTCCAACATGTGCTCTTTAAAACTCCCCCCTGAGCTGGGAGAATGACCTTTGGTGAACAAATGTTCTTTCACCTTCAGTGTTCAAAACTAATAATGTTTTAGTATGCTTACATGATTAATTCACAGGCTTTCTTTTCAACACAGCCATTTCTGGTCTCTGCCTTTCTTGTGGCTTCGGATCTGAGGCAATTTATTCTCCGAGTCTGTCAATGCTTTATTCAGTTCTTTGCGATTTTGGTGCGCTGCTTAGGTAGGACTTGGTTTGCATTTATATATGACATTTTTAGGACTTATAAGGAACTTGTTCAGCGTAACTTGCTCACCAGCAGGAGCCAACTTTGCCCAAGCCTCGGGCTGCAGGCAGTGAACTTTCACCCAGTCATGCTTGCTCTTTTACCTCGTCAATAAAAGGGCACCAGAGCCACTCAAGCCAAAGCATGAGGAAGCCACGTTCATTAAGAGAAGCTGCCACCTTAGAGGCAAAAGAGCAAACCACCCAAACAGAGACAATGAAAGGGACAGTGAAGGATGGGAAGACCCCAGACTCGATTATCACCTCTGATTGAACTCATCATGGAAGGGGTGGAGAAACTGGGTTGTGAGGATAGGAGTGCTCAGCGGATTCTGGGCTTGAGGTCCCTCTTTGGAGGCACTCAACCTGAGTTATTGAGGAATCTCTCTTTCAGATATCTTTATCTTAACAGCTCAGCAGACACCTGGAGCTGAGCCCCGCTACGGTGGTGGCTGTGTGTGATTTCTGTAGCGCAGTGCAGCTGTGTGGGGATTCTATCTTCCACAGTTGCAGGATAAGAGTTGTTCTTGGAGGTTACCTCGGCTTTAGCCCCTCTGGAGATGAGCCTTTTAGCCCTGTTTTCCTGTAATGCTGGTCCTTGCAGCTTGCAGGAGGGTCTTTAGGCCGGGAAGAGCCATTGGTAACATCTTGAATTTCCCAGCACTGCTCCTTGTTTATGGCTTCTCATGCCAAGGAGCACTTTCTATTGAGAAGCTTCCCCCTGACCTTGCAAGTATTTGATCTTCCCAACCTTAATGATTCTACGACTCTGTTTAAAAGCCTGGTAGGAAGAAAGCTGCAGATATTTCCTTTCTTCTTTGATCCTTTTTGCTCTCTTAAAGCAGGAGAATAGCAGAGGTGATGCATATCCCTGAGAGTCAGCTGTGGGGGCAAAAAGCTTCCCTGATTCTCTTCAGCTCATCGAGGAGCCCTGATTCCTGCTCCCATCTACCAGCATGTGTATATTTTAAAGTCTGCCTTAGGTGAAGTGGCAATTCGTCTCTCGTGCTGAACCCCACTTACTTTTTGTTAATGATGCCATCATTTACTGCCCAGTAACTACTGCGGCGGGAAGACAGGAGAAATATGAGTATTTCTGTGTCCTCTCACTTGTGAGCTACTCTAGACTCTCTGATAGAAGGTTTCCACTTGTTCAGGGTTCATTACAGCCTTTGCTCAGCACTCATGGGATTCCTCTTTGAAGGGCCTGAAGCACAGCTCGAAAAACCACAGGCTCAGCCAGGATATTTTCCTGGGTGCCTTTTATGTTGCTAATAATCCACTACTATTCTTTTGACCAAGATGGTTCTGTCTCTCTAAGGTTTACCAAATGAACAACTCTGAGCAATTATTTATCTCTTCTTTTTTTGTTTTAGTATCATCTTTTTTCACCTGGTGTGTGTTGAAGAGGAATCCATCTCGGTTAGACTTTGGCTTTACAGCTCCATTTGTGTTTCTTTCCTGCATTTTACCTTTTTGCAAATGTGATGCCAACTACCTCCTGTAAATTTAATGTATTTCTATCTCCCAAACCAAACCCAGTGATGGCTGCATCTGGTGGTGCAAAGTCAGATGGCATTTAACATGTCTGGTCTGTGGGGAAAAAAAAAAAAAAAAAAAAAAAAGCTCTGTGTTGGCATAAATATTTACAGCTTCTCAGGGATGGAACATTTCCTTCCACCTGTTTTCAAAACAACATTGGTGCAGCACAAGGTCCCTCCACCCTGGTCACAGGTATCTAGATGGTTTTTGCTGGGCAAACAATGGATTTAGGCTGCAAATCTCCAGAGTGTCTGTGGGCAGAGTGGAGAAGCCCCGAATCCCGTGGCTCCTGCCCTGGCTGTCTGTAGGGTGGGCTGCTGGGCCAGCTGGAACACTGGCCTGGAACCAGGCAGCTGCTTTCCTTCAAAGCATTTGATGAAATCAGAATGTTCTGAGGGAGCACGCTGATCTCATGGAATCAACATTTTTCTGAAGGGAAAAGTCAGGTCGGAAAATTTCCGCCTCTAATTGGAGTGTTCCCCTCCAGCACACGGCTTTTGGCTTTTCCTGTGGGAAGTTATGGGACCTCCATCACTGACAATGAGTGCATTATCAAAGTAAGGAGAGATAAACTCTTCGCATATGTATTGCACTCTACCTACCCAACCCTGTTCTCCTTAGGCTGTGGTGAACAACCCTTATCCATTCAAGGGGCGTGGAATTTACTGCAATTAACGCTACTGGAGTCCCCATGCCTGCAGAAGTCATTCCTCTCTCCAGTTAAGCACTTTAGGTGGTTCGACAGCCATTCTGATCCCGGTATCCGTGCCTCACTCAGCGTCCCTGTTCCAGGGAGGGCAGTACCAGCAAGGAGTGAATTGTCCTGTGGGTCCAAGACGTGATTTTGAGATTTGGAGTGCACATCGTACGGGCAAGGCGAAGGGAGCACGAATTCCCTTGACAGCTGTGCTCACTCTTCCTGCTTCCTCTCCCTCCAGGTGGTTCACAAATGCTGCAGCAGGGTTAGGATGGCGAAGAGTCTGACCTGGTCATTGGTCTGTGCTGACAAGAAGGATATGGAGCGTTGTCTGCATCAGTAAAGCAATGGTGGATTTAGGGAAGGTTATTTGATATGTGGAAACTGAGATTTTCTTATTGGAGCAGTTCATCCTGGATGAATGTGCATGAAATATTTGGGGCGGGGGGAGAAGAAATTTAAAATTGGTGAGACACTGCATTTAGTCATTGTTTTTTGCTTGAAAATATAGCAGGGGAAGTGTGGTTGAAGTTACAAGAGTGGTGAACAGTGCATGTGCTTCACTCACCTGGGAAGTCTTTTTCAGGTTTTGTTTGTGGACTGTGAAATTCAAACTTTCCTGCCTAAATAAAAATGATAAAAACTCACAAAATTCTAGTGTGATTAGATGAGAAAAAGGTGGGGTTTCTTTTGTCTGATCAGTTAGAAATGATGTTTTCTCTTAAGGAAGAGCACCAGGAGAGGCCGTGTATTTAGGTTTATGGTTCTCTGAGAAAACAGCTTTTGAAGCAGGGTGACTTTAAAAGAAATCCTGAACAAGAGGAGTTACTTAAAGATGCTCCTTCTCCAAGCAGAAATTCCTTTTGTGCATTTGTTAGTGAAATGAAAATGAAAAAAAACCCCCAGAAATAATAAGTAAAAATAAAGAGCAGCGAGTGATTTTTTTCCCCCCCACCTACTAGCAACAACAATAACAGTTTTCTATTCTTTCGTTCTGTCTGCTGCTGTTTAGGAGTCACAGAGCCTATTTGAGGTAGGTGTCCTCCAGAAACCAAAGACACTCAAATTTGAAGGGAGTGGGGGAGGGATTTCTTTTCGTTCCTGTCTGGCAGCCCTTGCCCTGGCCAGGAGGCAAGTTCTTTTCCTTGCTCTGGTACCCCAGCACAGCTCCGAGGGGCACAGAGCCCTGAGAGAGCAGTGAAATCAGGTCTCCTGTGGCCATCCTGCATCGCTGGAGTCTGTCATGCTGCAAAGGCAGTGCCTGACCCTCAGAGGGCTGGGCAGGGTCATTAGAGGGAAAGGAGAATACAGTTTGGGGAACCAGGAGCTGTGAAAGAATTCAGGTGAATTTTATGCAGTCCACGTGCCCAGAAGTTTAGACAAAGAAGTAAAAAGTGACTTCTGCTTGCCATAACCCTCTCTTTCAATAGACCCATGGGCGTCTACTTCCTTCTCCCCCTTTTCTTCTTTCCTAAAAATCAGTCAGCATCATGGGTAACTGAAGGAGAGAAGAAATCACGCATGGATGGTGCCAGAAGGCTGCTGCACTACATGGAATACAATTGTGTGGAGTATCTAGAAGCTGATACGTGTTCACACAGAACGTATTCATCAAGAGAAAACCAGCTCAGTCTCATACTGCTGAGCATCAGGATCCTGTTCAACACAAGTTCTATTCAAACCACTTACACTTGTCTTGTTCTTGTCCTGTACAGCAGCAATTCTTACTCCCTGAGCCCAGAGGGGCTTATTTCTTCTGGCTGTTGTATTGTTGAGGACAGGAGGGAACAGCCTCCACCCACTGTTTCATGCATTTGAAGTTGTTCTGCTGACAGAGTCCATGTCCAGCAGCCAGAGCCCCCGATTCCAAGTGCAGACAGTATTAACTGAGCCCAAAGGGTGGCTGTGGAATTCCAGCATCACCTTAAGAACACAGAACTTTTACAGCTGTCATTAGGAATTTCAGCCTGAGGAGTCTGGGAAGATGAGTCTGTTCCACGACTGCTGCATGTTCCATGGACACAGGAGAGCCACGGGTGTAGACTTGGAGGAGTGTTAAAAAAAAAAAAACAACAAAACCAAATGAAATCCCACAGTGTCTTAGCTGACACAGGGCAAAGCTGAGACAGGACACCTTCCTGAAAGACCCTCTTTCTCCTTGCGGAAGAATTCACATTTCAGAAATATGATGTCCTGGGCTTCCGGTGCGTCTTACAAAATTTAAAAGAGAGGTTTTGGGGTCTGGAGCATCTCTGTGAGGGGCAGAGGCTGCGCGAGCTGGGCCTGGTCAGCCTGGAGAAGGGAACACTGAGAGGGGATCCCATCAATCCATACAAACCCCTCCGAGGGCTGCCAGAGGATGGGGCCGGGCTCTGCTCAGTGGTGCCAGGGACAGGGCGAGGAGCGGTGGCCATAAAATAAACCACAACCAGTTCCAGCCCAGCAGGAGGAAGAACTTCTGTCCGTGGAGGGGCAGAGCCCTGGAACAGCTGCCCCGGGAAGGCCTGGAGTGTCCCTGTCTGGAGACATCCCGGCCCCAGCTGGACACTGTGCCACTGCTCCAGGGGACCCGGCCTGGGCAGGGCTGGGACTGGGTGAGCTCCAGAGTTCCCTTCCAACCCCAGATATTCTGGGATTCTGTGTCTTTACAGGATTTCTTAGTTCATCATCACCGATCTGAACCCTTTCAAACAGCAACACCAGGGCAGTGCTCTCTAATTTTTTATGACTCACTAAGTAAGGAGGAATAACATTAGCTCCATAAATGTCTTAATCTAATTAATATACCAGGCTAACTGCCCAATTAAGCAGTTCATTAAAAGCTAAAGCAACTCAACTGTAGGCACAGGAAAATGTTTTAAACATATTTCTGAAAAGCTGTATTTGGGATTTTTCAATAGGGCAAAAATAAATTCGTTATTTCCCTGTAGGGCTGTTACCCAGTTGGCTTTATATCTGTGTGTGGAAAATGTGGAATTGTGATAATTGTTCACCTTCTTCCCAACAGTATAGTTGCTTAATTTCATGGGGGTTTATCTCTAAATAGAAGCATGTGTAAAAAAGCAGCAGTTTCATTAAAGACAAGAAATTACTAGGACTCTATAAGCTTACTGCAAAAGATGCATAAAAGCTTGGTCTCCAGAGGGGAACTGAGACCTTGAGTATCAGTTTTTTATTCTTCATGTTAGAGATGTAAACCTACCATGAGGTGCACGTAAAATTGATGATTTTAAAGATGTATTTTAATGACCAAGGGACCTCTGGCTTGGATGGCTCTGGTGCCACTGCCCCCTCCTCGCCTTTTCCAGGGAGATGCAGAGAGAGCAAAGCTGGAGCAGTTTAATTGCAGGGACACAGAACTCAGTGCAGGATTTGTCTGGGTCTGGGCACGGGGAACCTTGGATCTTCCCAGTGGCAGAAGTTCCCCACCTGCCACTCTCTTCCTCTCTTTTCCTTCAGGATTTTCGTGCTGAATGCTGCTCCAGTTACATTTTCCCAAGGCAGTCTGATTGCTTTAGCACAGTATTCCATAGAATTAGCAGTGCTCCTAGGTGTTTAATTCTGATCAGAAAACGCCCTGTAAAACATGTACAAAATAAATACTTGTGCTGTTACTGCAAAATGTACTTATTCTAAGTTTTTCTTTCTACTTCTTTGTTTAATTCTTTATTAATATTTGTTTCAGTGTTCGTAGATGAGAGGCAGGCTGGGTTGCTAGATTTGCTCTAAGCTGTCTTAAAAAAGACTTTTGAGTGAATATGTCCCATAGGGTGTGATTAAATAAAACCTAATGCGCTTTAGGCCAATATAAACCCTGCAAAATTGAAACCTTTTGTATTGTTGGAATCATCACCGAAGAAGCTTTCCAAAAGTGCCAGGAAATAATTTTGTGTGTCTGATCAACCCTGTCTGAGCAGCAAAACCATTAGCAGCTGATTAGATAAAATACTGCTCTTTTGGCTTATCTATCTATCTATTTATTTATTTAATTATTTTTTAACCGTTTTTTGTAGCAATATTACAATGTACTGAAATTAATCCCTGTAAGCACCAGTGTTGCTGGTTGAATCACAGGATCCAAGCTTGCCTGTAAGAACATGCCTGGCTCTGTTTGCAGTTACCCTGTGTTCACAGCCTGGGGTTTTTTTTGTTTGCCTGCGTTTGCCTGGGTTTTTTTTTTTTTTTTTGTTTTGTTTCTGTGTCTGAGCTCACTGGGGATGGGGGGTGTGCAGGAACATGGAATATTGGCTCCTCCTGGGGAACTGAGCTCCTGTGAAGCCTCAGCCTGGGCCCAGACTGGTGCTTTTCCAAGATGCAGTGTGACAGTCTGGGGATGCTCACTCGGGCTTGCGCACTGCTGCCCGCGTTCATTACTAAGTAAACGTTCTAAACATTAAACATGATTGCATTCAACTTCAGTGAAAGTGATGTGTATTACCGTGACATCTGGAGTGCTGGACTTCGGGGGTTTTTTCTCCCTCAAGTATCTCAAGTGCTGTGGAATCAGTTGCAGCCCAGTAAAACGAGAACACATTTTGCTCATTATGTTTAAAATAGTGACTCGTATTCTTTTCTCTAGTTATGTAGGTGAAGCAGACTATTGTTACTCCAAGGATGAATTTGACCTACTCCACACACATCTGCCAAAATTCTTGTTTCTTTGGCTTCTCCTGCTATCAGAGGATTTGGATTCTTTCCATTTTCTTTTTGAAGAGTTAACCTTCTGGCATGAATTGCAGCTCCTTAGAGCCAGTCGTTGCTACAACTGAAGTCTCTCATGAGATAAAAATGAAATAGAAAAGACATGAAATGGAATCATGGCTGAATACTCTTGGTGGTTTCCCTCCCCAAAAGGACAGGCTCTATTATCCCTGTATTGTACAGTCTCATGTTTTAGAAGCAGCATTACCTCTCCTGTCTTTTACCACCCGCTGTGGACTTCTTTTGCTGCAGTTCAGTAGTCTCAGATTATTTCTTGCTGGACAAGCTGTAATTTTAGATGAGCTGTGGTTTTATTTTAAATGCTAGAAAAATGTTATTCTGCTGTGGTTGAAGGACAGACTAATTAAAATTATTGTTCCAATTCCTTCATAAGGAAATAAGACCATAAGTGCCTTCTTTGAGTGGAGACAGAAATGGATATCAGTGGCTATTGTTACTGTATTTTGATTTCTCTTTTTGAGCACTTCTCCTTTGGAAGTGTTTTGACTGGTGAGCTGAAGCATCCTGCTTTCTTTGTGGCTGAGAGAGCGGGAGTGGAGGTTTTAATTTGGCAATTATGTCCCTTTCCTAAGGGCGTCTTGCTGAGTTTTGAAGTTTTCTCTCACTTGGGAAGTCAGTGACTGCACTGACATGACTGTCAGTTTATAAGCCCAAAGCACAAGGCATCAATAAGAAGAATGAGCTATTTCAACTTGAAAGTTGCCATTTTTCTCTCCTCCCATGCAGTTGGTGTTGCAGTATTTGGTCCTGATTAAAATGTAGCCTGAGGTTTGATGTCTGCGTGGAGCAACACTGTGTATCTGGCACATTATTTAATCTACTGAGCATACAAACTGGTATGTTTAGCACAGCGGGCTTTCAAACCAAGTTGATTTATTTTTTTTTTAAATGTACAAATTCCTCACTATGAGAAGAGTATAAAAAAAATGTTGTAGCAGTTGCTGCCTGAAAGAACTCTGCATGCTTGCTATCAGATTGTTGGTGCGTGGATGCCTGTAATGACAACATGTAAAATTGAGCGAGATCAGAGGGAGAGAAAAACAACAAACTTCAGAGTATCTGTAGCAGACCTCCAGACCCATCCTTCTCATCCTGTAAATAACAATCAAACTGTTACTCTCCAGGGCATTGCAAAACTGACTGCACTTTTCCCCCCTTCTCTTTTTGGCTTGGCTATTTACGAATTTATTGAAAAGGTCCCTTCTGTTGCTGGCAGTTGGTTGCCAACTCTCGTTATTACTGCCCTTGCCAAATGGTCCCTCTGTTTTGCAGAACATCACCTGGGCTTCTCTGAGCTGAAGGGAAGGGAAATGCCGGGAAATTTGGAAAGGACTTTTTGATCTGCTGTCAAGGGTGGCAAAACAGACTAGCACTACTTCGTGAACAAATCGTTTGTAAAATTTACCAGGGAAAAGTAAGAAATACCAACGAAATGATGAACTGATAGTGTTGAAGAACTATTTTAAAATTGTACTTATTGCAAAGCTAATGTGAGATGAGACAGAATTGTATGTTCCTATTAGGAAGAAGAGGACAGCCATGCCTTTGCCAGCAAATGATGTTGGCAAAGACTCTGGTGACAAGTTCCATGGTTGATTTCTGCCCTAGTGGTGGACATCTGTGCCACAGCAGTTACCAAAGACAGGTTTGCTGAGGAAAAGGTAAGTTTTATCATGGTTGCTGCTATTTCCATTAAATCTTGGGGTTCCATGTTGCCGTCATACTGCTGGGACTTCATCACTCTCAGCTCAGAAGGAGCCTAAGCAGCTGCAGCCTGCCTTTTTTTGGCCTCTTTCTTCTGGGCCCCTTCCTTCCTCTGCCTGTTTTGCCTTCTGCTGGAGATGCTTCTCCTTAATCAGCCCAGACTTGCACCATGGCTGAGGTTTCCTGAGCAGAAGACCCTACAGGCAGCACTCTGAGCGGCAAAACAGCCCCACCACAGAGGCACAGAGCAGCTTGGACTGCAAGGCACCTCCGACCCAAGGGCCCTCTTGTTCCCACCCCTCTGCGTGGGCAGGGACACCTTCCCTTCCAACCCAACCATTCCATGAAATTTCCACCGGATTGGCCCCCCTGGGCTCCCAGGATGGGTGAGTCCTGTCTCTGTGTGCAGTACTGAGCACAGTGAGAGATGCTGGTGCAGGAACACTCCCCTCAGGAGGTCCAGCTTGACTACAAGCAGCAGTCCTGCCATGGGAGTGTGGAGCTCGGTGCAACACACATTTTACAAAATATTTTTGTCAAGTCTTGTTAGTCTAGCTTCCCCCACCTCCCTAAATAACTGCTTTTCATTTTGTAGTGATTCCTGCTCACAGTTCTAACACATATCCGGTCCAAGCTGTTGCATACTGTAATCTGCTAAATTTTCCGGCAAAACTTGGCACTGTTCTTTTTCTTTTTCCCCTTTTATTGACAGCATTAATGCCCTCTCCAAAACGTAGAGAGGAACAGCGCAATTTGTGAGTGTCAAATTTGACTCCGGATGGGAACACACTGTTCCTGCTGAAGTCTGTTGAAACCTGGGGAAAAGTCTGATGGCAGAATTTCATAAAGATGTCACAGAGGAAACACACTTGATAGTCTGGCCTTGTGGAAGAAATCTGATGTGATCTAGACCATAGCTGGAGGGCACAAGGCCTTACTTTGCCTGTTGTATGGAGTACAACAACATTTTGTGTTTTTATTGCTAAATTCCTGATAACAAAAGCAGCTAACACACAAGTCCCTAAACTGGCAGATGTCATATATAGAGCTCCACATTGCTCCCAGCACAGCCAGAAGTCCTGAAGTTAGCATAACTCACTTAAATGGTGACAATTTTGTCATTTTTCAGCATTTATGTGGTACTGGATTTAATAGGCCAACTGTCCCTCTCACCCTAAAAGTGTTGTAAATCTGTAGTAATGAGTTTGGAAGAAAGCCAGAGGCACCTACAAGTCAAAGAGAGGACCTGGCCCACGATTAGCTACTCACTCCTGGGCAATCTTCATTAACCACAAGACATCAAAAGCAATGTCCTGTCACTTTTTGAAGCGGGTTGAAAAAATGAAATAATTTTCCAGGGGACAAAAGGAACAGCCTGGTCCATAATATCAGTTTTGCTGCTGAAAAATTGAGGCAGAATGTGTTGGAGTCACTGTGAAGCAGCAGAGCAGAACACCTGGACAGCTGTGGGAAGACCTTAGAGAGGGTGTGGAAACCTCTGAGAACATCCTGGAGATGACAAAAAGGTAAATTTATAGGTCCAGATGATGTGGGGAAAAAACTGAGGGTAGAGAGTGTCCCAGGAACAAAGATGAGGGAAGATTTGTTGACCTGGTTCAATTTTCATCATCTTGGGAAGAACAGTGACCTATTGAAAAGAAAAAAAATGGTGATAAAAGATACTAACAAAGCTGGGATACTTATTGTTAAAATCAGATGATTTAGGAACTGAGGAATGATCAGGAGCTGGCGAGCATCAGGAACAGTGGGCCAGCATGCGGACTGAGGGGAAACAAGAAGAAAATAAAACACATTTAGACTGCTGCATCTGTGTTCTGAACTGTAGACGGCTGAGGAATGGCTGGACTTGGCTCTCAGTGCTCTGGTCTAGCTGAC
>VYZQ01067922.1:27321-51505 GCA_013400655.1 Mystacornis crossleyi | reverse complement strand
CTCATAAGCAGTAGATGTGTTTAAGTGTGATGTTAATAATGCAGAGTAAAATACTGTATGATTCCTTTTCCTGAGAAGTATCCTTGAAGCTTTTTGCATCTATTCTGAATTTCAGGTAAATTGAGGGTGCTTTTGATGGCTGGCTGCAGTATGTGCAAGTGAATGGTAACTGTAAGAAAAAGCTGTGAGCTGATAAAACTTGTCCAGTTCTGTGAAGAGAAGTTGAAGGAAAGAGTCACTTGTAATCTGAAGCAAATATTTGAAGGGAACCTGGCTTAGCATTGTTTAAAGAACCACTTAGATCACTTTGTGTTTTTTGCTTTGTCTCCCATCTTATTACTGGAGAGTTGTGGTCAGCCAACAGAGGGAGTTGTGCAATTGTTACATTTTTATAAAACAACCGTTCTGGCCCCATTCTTCATAGTCATTTGCACAGAAAGGTGATAAGAAAAAACGGTGGCTGTTCTAGCATAGAGCTGCAAGCTCTCGTAAAAAAATGGAACCAACAAACCAGTCCATAGAATGTTGTTGAAATAATTGAATGCTGAAAAGTCATGTTTACTATTTTTTATGAGAGGGTAAGAGTCAAGGAGGGCCAAGTCTGCTGTGAAGGTTAGAAAAAGAATTAAGAGAAATAAAACTTGAAGAACAATATTTGCAGAAAGATAAAATACTCACTTTTGTTTTAAGCTTTGTGAGTCTTTAAATATTTAATCTACAGGAAAATATTTCAGTGTGATTTTCAGCTGGAGGAAAACGCTGACAAGGGAAGTTGGGGTGGGGAATTAAGTGCTCTGTCAGCTGCCTGTTTATTTTTGCACTCAAGTAATCTTACATGGAGAACATTTTGAAAAACTTACTGGAAAATACCATGTCAATACCTTCTTCATTCAAGAGAATTCTGTTGTCCTTCTGATGGTGAGTCAGGGTAAGTGTTCTTAAAAGGTTTTGCTGAAGTGGTTTAAACCTGTGAACAACATAACCACGTACCTGTGATTCCTTTTAGGTGATTCTACTACTTGTAGTTAGTGCTAAACTGGTCATTGAATGTTTTTTCCCCATCTTTTACCTCCATGTCTATGTAAAGGTTGCTGTTTGTATTGGAACTGTAGTTCAAGATGAAGTTGAAGGTTCTTGACAGACTAGTGTTGAGAAATGACATCAAACCTTTCATTGAGCAAAGAACATGGATTTTTTTTTTCAAGTTAAATTCAATTTTTATGGGATGTATAAAACAACACTTAACAGCATGTGTTTTCTTTGATGCCAGTTTGAACACACATTATGTCCAATTCTGTCACTAAAGGAAAATATAAATTACTAATTTACAGCCTTTGATCTGGAGTTGTTCATGTGCTATGGACGAGTTGTAAGGAATCTTCAGGTAGTAGCTGAGTAATGCAAAGTTTTCGCAGTATCCCTAACTTTGCTGATTAAGGTCTGCATCTCAACTCAAAAATTATGGCCATAAGAATTGAAGGACTGTGAACAAGAGTTCTGAAAAACAGAAAGAAAATAGAATGTCTGCAAAACTAATACCAGGTTGATTAAAATCCTCCAGAGTGTTTTGGCAGATGGGAAAGCAGACTATAGTCTGCTGAAGACATAAACAGTCTATTCTGAAAACATCTGTTTGTTGATAATACTTGTGGGAATTTACATTCTCCTACAAATTAGCTTCAAAAATGCAAAAGAATAGACCCGTCTCTCTTCATTGACCTTAGTTAAAGGGCTGGGAACAAAAAAGAAAGCTTGCTGAATATTTTCAGTGTGTCAGCTGGCTTTATGCAAAATCTGTATTCCTCTTTGATTTAAGACAAAGTGTAAAGTGTCAATGTTAGATGATAACAGTAAGGGTTTGGGGTGTTTTTTTTTCTGTTAGCCAAGTTTAGTAATTTGAATGTGCTGTCCAGCAGTTCCAGGGAATTCCGTGGTGACATAATAGAGGGATATTTGACATCTGTCACAACTTTGTCTTCAGTGACACCATAAATGGATGGGTGTTGGTCAAATGTGGATGTCTGCATATGTCCTGTCCTTTAGAAATTATGAAAGGTAATACTATTCTGTTGTTGCAGATTTTACTTCTTTGCGTGACTACTATTCTGTGTGGTCAGTCTTTGGCAATAACATCTCTTATAAACCCTCACTTGCCTGAGAGTTTTATGGCATGACTGTTTCCATGTCTTAACTCCATTAAATAAGAAGCAAAAGTAGATGAAATTATTTGATTATGGAGTGTGGACCAAGGACGTGGGAATCTTACATTTAAGCACATTCTCTTCAAATTTATCTGATACTTGTATTTTTTCTAGATAGCTTAAGGAAAATGTTGCAATCCAGTAGAACTAATTCTAGACAATAGTTCAGTAGTGCTTGAAATATAAATATTAAATTTTTTTATTTTATGCTGTTTATTTCCTTAAAAGTAACTGTGGTAGTCTTTGGCGCTGTTAAATGCAGTGAGTTTGGCTTTTATTTCTTTTTATTAAGCAGAAAAAATACTGTGGTGAGAAAGGCTACTTAGAGGAACTGCTTTGTATTCAGGACTGGAGAACCAGTGCTTTGTTGAGAGTTGACTAGACAAATTATTTGGGAGCTAAACTGCTGAAAATGTGTTCCTCTTTATGCTTCTAAATAAATTTGATCTACCTTTCAGAGCCTGATGTCCATATATAAGTAGGAATAATATTTTCTCACTGTAAATGTACATGTTGCCTGCTGATAGTGTCTTAGAAAACTATGTACAATGGCTGTAGTTAGCTAATTTTAGTGTTACATGAGCTTGTCATTCTTCCTGCAGTGCAATACTATTAAGCAGGATTTCCTTGCACTGTTGTCTGTTCCCTCCTTCTGTAACCAAGTCAGCTAAAATATTTTTCAATACCCAATCCTTAAATGTCTCCCAGCTTTAAAGAATGCTGTTATTTGCTCATCCTCCGCTCTTCAAAATGAAATATGCATGGTCATAGGAGATGGGATGGTTTTTCACAAAGACTTTCTGTCCTGGAAAGATGAGTGAGGTTTGTACTGAAGTAAGTTGACTCAGCTTTGGCCTCTTAGTGCCTTTCCCTTTACCATTGGTAGCGGGGAGATGAAAACAGGCAGATGACTTCTCAGTAACTCTTTCTCTTCATCAACTCTGCCCCTCCACTCCCACTGCTTAAAAATGCTGGGTTTCTTCCTTTAGGATCATTATCATTTATCAGCTGAAAGTGTTAAGTTATCCCTGCAGTGGTATTTTGTGGGCTTCCTGGTCTAAACGTGCCAGTCAAATTAAATTATTTTGAAGACTTTTATTTCCTTAAGAGATTCTGTATTGTAAGGTCATATGCAGCATACAAATGTACTAAGCAAAGGAACACTCTTCACCAGAAGAATTAATTTCTGAGCTTGCAGTGTAAAAATTTTCGTAGTAGTTGATCAGCTCATTTAGCAGTCACTTTTAGAAACTAATATACTTGCTTTATTCACATTTACTGTCTTGACTGGTGAATATATAATCCATCCTCTCTGAACCACTTTGGGAATTTTTGTGCATGTAGACTGCAAGTACAGTATGTACAATGTAAGAGTATAAAACAGTGATTTATCAGAAGGTGTAGATAACTGGTAGCATGTTAGTCTTGACTAAAAGCTTATGTACCCCTCATAAGACATCTGACAGGTCATGAGGAAAAACTTCACCTCAGACTACAGCAAAAAAAAACCCCCAGCCTCACCAAGTGAGGACTTGGTATGTCCTGACTCCTTGGAAGGTACAATTGTGGGTGGCCATGTAGGAAAGAGAGCTCAAATCATTCTATGAATCCTTTATAGGAATTTCAGAGACTTGGAAACAAGTCATGTGTCTGAGACAGGACTAACAGTTGAGGAAATATTCCAGAAATACTGCCCTAGCCAGTTACCTGCACTGTCTGAAATTCAGGTTGGTCATGGTTTGTACTCTTAACTCCTCTCCAAGCTACAGAAGTTTCATTTTATAAAAAGCAGTGGTTCTTCCATATTGAATTAAGTCACCAAGATTTTGCAGGTTAATGAAGTGTTTTACCTCTTAACTGTTTTCCACTCTGAACAGTTTCAAAGAGTACTTAATGTCATCTACCTGGACTTAATAAAGGCTTTGACAGAGTTTCCTGCAGCATTCTCATGGAAAAACTGCAGCCTGTGGCTTCGACAGGTACGCTGTTCACTGGGTAAAAACTGTCAGGATGTTCAGGCCCAGAGAGTGGTGGTGAGTGGAGTTACATCCAGCTGGTGGCCGGTCATGGGTGGAGTTCCCCTGGGCTCAGTAATAAGAGCCCTGTTCAGTATCTTTATCAGTGATCTGAATGAGGGGATTGAGTGCACCCTCAGGCAGTTCACAGGTGAAACCAAATTGTATGGGAGTGTTGATCTGCTGGAGGGCAGGAAGGCTCTGCAGAGGGATCTGGACATGCTGGATCGATGGGCTGAGGCCAGTGGTGTGAGGTTCAACAAGGCCCAGGGCTGGGTCCTCCCCTTGGGTCACAACAACCCCAGGCAGGGCCACAGGCTGGGACAGAGGGGCTGGAAAGGACCTGGTTGTGCTGGTGACAGCAGCTGAATATGAGCAAGGTGGGCCCAGCTGGCCAAGAAGGCCAATGGCATCCTGGCCTGGGTCAGCAACAGTGTGGCCAGGTAAGGGATTGTCCCCCTGTACTGGGCACTGCTGAGGCCACACCTCGAGTGCTGTGTCCAGTTCTGGGCCCCTCACTCCAAGAAAGACATTGAGGTGCTGGAGTGAGTCCAGAGAAGGGCAGCGGAGCTGGGGAAGGGTCTGGAGCACAAGTGCTGTAAGGAGTGGTTGAGGGAGTTGGGGGTGTTCAGCCTGGAGAAAAGGAGGCTCAATGACCTAAAAGGAGGTTGTATCTGGGGGTTGGCCTTCTCCAAGGCAGCCAGTGACAGGATGACAGGAAATTNACATCCAGCTGGTGGCCGGTCATGGGTGGAGTTCCCCTGGGCTCAGTAATAAGAGCCCTGTTCAGTATCTTTATCAGTGATCTGAATGAGGGGATTGAGTGCACCCTCAGGCAGTTCACAGGTGAAACCAAATTGTATGGGAGTGTTGATCTGCTGGAGGGCAGGAAGGCTCTGCAGAGGGATCTGGACATGCTGGATCGATGGGCTGAGGCCAGTGGTGTGAGGTTCAACAAGGCCCAGGGCTGGGTCCTCCCCTTGGGTCACAACAACCCCAGGCAGGGCCACAGGCTGGGACAGAGGGGCTGGAAAGGACCTGGTTGTGCTGGTGACAGCAGCTGAATATGAGCAAGGTGGGCCCAGCTGGCCAAGAAGGCCAATGGCATCCTGGCCTGGATCAGCAACAGTGTGGCCAGGTAAGGGATTGTCCCCCTGTACTGGGCACTGCTGAGGCCACACCTCGAGTGCTGTGTCCAGTTCTGGGCCCCTCACTCCAAGAAAGACACTGAGGTGCTGGAGTGAGTCCAGAGAAGGGCAGCGGAGCTGGGGAAGGGTCTGGAGCACAAGTGCTGTAAGGAGTGGTTGAGGGAGTTGGGGGTGTTCAGCCTGGAGAAAAGGAGGCTCAATGACCTAAAAGGAGGTTGTATCTGGGGGTTGGCCTTCTCCAAGGCAGCCAGTGACAGGATGACAGGAAATTGCCTTAAGCTGCACCAGGGGACGTTAAGGTTAAGTATCAGGGAGAAGTTCTTCACAGAAAGGGTGATGAGGCATTGGAATGGGCTGTCCAGGGAGATGATGGAGTCACCATGCCTGGAAGATTTCAAAAAACACCTGGACTTGGCCCTTAGTGCTGTGGTTTAGTTGACAGGGTGGTGTTCGATCAAAGGTTGGACTCAATGATCTTGGAGGTCTTTTCCAATCTTAATGATTCTATGGTTCTATGACAAGTGGAAATGGCCTCAGGTTGCACCAGGGGAGGCTTATATTGGATATTAGGAAAAACTTAGGAAAAGAGTTGTTTAAGCTCCCCAAGCTGATGGAATTGCACCCCTGGCTGGCTCCCCAGGTTGGTGGTGGAATTGCAATCCCTGGGATTGTTCAAAAAATGAGTCAACATGGCATTTTGTGATACGATTTAGTAGGCAGTGGTAGGTGTAAGAGAAGAATATTTGTATGATAAAGCTGTTCTCATCTACATAGCCTCTTTCTGTGTTTGTTAAAAGTGTTTGTGAGAAACTTGTTTCATTGCAAGTGGTTACTACAAACTGCTGCAGCTCTCCCTTCATAGTGACTCTCTGCCAGAAGTAACTCATGCTGGTTGTAGTTGTCAAAGAGTCTGCTCACTGTGGTCTTGGGGTGGAAAATTACGAGAAATGGCATCCTGTAATCCTGCTGTTAAAGCCACATGGGATTTTCAGTAATTCCTTTAGCCAGTCTGTACGAATGGGTTTAATTATGTTTTTCTGCTTTTGCAATTGTAGTAAAAGGCTTGGGAATCTTAAATCACCGTAGAATGAAAACATGTAAAAAAATTCTGTAATAAACCACTAAGACATTACTCTGGGAATAAACATCCCTTATTTGCCAGCATATTAACATTATCTGGCCTTTAAGAGATTGCAGTTACAGCTGTTATGATGTTGCAACACTGTGAAGGAAGATATGACGGGAAGGAAGTATTGCATAATTCTCTCTTCTGAAATTGATAATAGCTTTGTGGCTGCCGTAGCAAAGTACCTGATTCTTTTCTTGAGTGAATCTTCTCTAGAGTATAGATGAAGATGATTCATAAATAATTGCATTTAGGCTTTAGAACCTTTCTGTATTAAATGTTGGTAGTTGCACACTGCAAAACAGTAATTGGTACATTTCTTATGCCATTTGTTAGATTTGAGCAGTTTGTAGAGTCTGCCTCTAAAACTATGTCAAATTAGAGTCGTACAGGTGTTGCCCATTGTAGGAAAGCTGACTTCAGGCACATGATGGATTGTGGTGGTCCTTTTTGTCTCCCTCTCCTCCTTTTATCAAAAACCCACAGCTGTGTGCTTGTATAGTAGGTTAGGGACAAACACCAATTTCCATGCCAGGTGTGTAATTTACTAATAAAACTTTCTGATTGATTGTGGACCCTTTGACTCGTTTTTCCTTTTGACCAATGAGCTTTTACAAATCCTAGGTGCTTCCTTCCCCTTAAGAGTTGGTTGTTACACCCGTTATTGTTGCTTGTTCCGTGATACCTTAGTCATAAGCCTGGACAGTGTGTTGCATTTGAACTAAGGCTGTAGTAATAAACCAGTAATTTAAGAGCATGGTTTTGAGGGTACTGCTGTTGTTGAATTTTTATGTTACTCTAAAATGAAATTTAAGAACGGCATAGTTAATTTTTTTACCTGTTAAATGCTACCTTGCATGGAGGTTGATGCTAGTAGGCTTAATGACAAGCTACTCACTGAAAAAAGGAGTTATGCATACTCAGAAATTGAAATCAAAATCAGATGAGTTTCACTGGATTGTTCTTCCCCACAAATGAAAACAGTAGGGAATAGAAGGACACTCATGTTTTTTATTTGCGTTTTGCAATGTCATAAGTCAACGAAAGTCTGTTCTCATGCCCTCCTCTTCACATTTAGAGGAATGAAGTGATTCGAGTCATTGGCATAAGTAGAAATCAGCCTAATGAGTTTCTTGGTTAAAACCAACTCTGCGACTTCCTGAGGTAAAATTCAGTGTATGTTTTCCATCAAACCTTTTGCTAAGACTGCATGATTAAATGCTGCAAGGTCAATTTGCAGACTGGTCAGTGAAAATGCACTTAATTTTTCCACTAAACTACAAAATTCTCTCTTCTCTGCCAGTGTTAATTAATACAGGCTCACTGTAATTATACAGTGGTTAGTAACTTTATAGGGTGTGGCCATATGTAACACAGAAGATAAATATTTTTTGAAACTGAATTTCTATGAGTAATAAATGGATTTGCAGTAAGGGTCAGATTTTTTAGCGGTAGTTCTGCAGTCTCCCGTCTCACCCTGCCAAGAGAGACAGTGGAAGTGCTTCCGTTTAAGAAGGGGTACCATCTGGGATCAACCAATCCCTGAAGCAGTTACCCCTGATTCACCAGCCCAAACAATACTGGTAGAGAGGTATCAGCAGTGAAAATAGGTGAGTCTTTCTGTGGAAGGCACTTCCTTCCTTGTGTTTCAGGAACAGTAGCTTCACTTTGCTCCCACCCTCAGGACAGAAGAGTTAGATCTTCTAGAGCATTCTTGTGCAAAGTGGGTAGAAGTGTCTCTAAGTGTGGATATGGAACACATTTTTTGGCAGGATTTCTATTGTGCTCTAAAAGTTTCCCGTCTTTTGTGGCAAATCACTTTGGTAAATGACATCACTTTTGTAAGATGTTTTTCTCCTTACTATTGTTACAAAGGGTAGTAGCTGAAACAGTTACTAATGCTATCATTAAGTGCCTCTGCATCCTGAAATCTACTCTAAGTGCTACTGCCCAGTCCACACCCAAACATTTGAGGTTGTGGAAGCTTTAATTTAAGCATGTATGTAGCCCTGAGGCAGGCAGAGGGATGCCTCAAGGTTTTTAAAAGTTAAACAAATGTTTAACTAGTCTGTAAGGTCTGGTGCAACTTTTCATCATTTTGAAAGACTGAGCAGCTAACTTTCAGTGTATCAGTAAAAACAATGTTAATAATCTGTGAGAACAGGCAACTAATCAGCCCAAGTCTAGAATAGAAGTTCAATAATTAAACATAATTAAGGGTCTGGTCCTGCCCTTTCTTTTATTCTCACTAAAAAAAAAAATCTGGTGTACCAAGGAGCACTTTAGGTTAGAGTTTACATCTTCTTTTGAACCATGTTTCTGCTGTAACTGTTACCTTACAGTAAAAACAAATGCAAATTTTCAAAATACCACTCTGCGTGCTAATGTATACTTCTAAATAGCAAGGGGAATTTAGAAACATTAAAGCAGTTTACAGTGCAGTCTCACACTGAGGTTATGGATGATGGGGATATGGCAACATCATTCAAGAATAAAAAGGGAAGCAAACGGGCTACCTGGCTGAATCCGATGATTAGATAAAGAGGGTGAAGGCTAATGAGTGATCTGGAAGTTGGAGTGGGTGTTGAGCTTGTGTGTTAAAATGAAAAAACCTGAGCTGCACACGTCATGGAAGTTGAGATTCAATCTGCAGCTTCTATTGCGTGTGACACTAGTGCAGGATAAACATTTGTTTGTAATGGATCTCTTCCTGAACTGGGGCCAAGACTTCTTGATGTACTGATTGCATTATTAAAATACCTGTTCTTGGAGAGTGTCTGCTTAGCAAGGACTGTCCGTGCTTAATCCAAAGTTCCTTACTAGGAATTTTGGATTTCCATTTACTAATTTCACAGCATCTTAATTGCAGTGTTCCTTCTGATTTTCAGTCCTGTTATTCCTTTTTATGTTGCTGATGGGCTGCCGTCTTCTTCCAAGCCATTAAGTGGAATACATTTGTTAGTTTTAAGAGGGATCACCACTTGAAGTATTCCCTCGCCTGTGCCATAAATGATGCATGGGGTGCTTACGCGTGAGCGCTCCTCTGTTCTGGCTGTTACCCAGTGTGCTTGTTTCGCTGCGCGTGCTTATCTTGACTTGGTCCATCTGCACCAAAACGCTGCTGCGTACGGCCCCGCACGGCCGGCTGATTACCGCCCTTGGAACAGGCGGCGAGGCTGGTCCAGGCGCGCCCACAGCCTGTGCGGCGGCAGGGCTGTGTCCCTGCTCCTCCCCATCCCGGGAAGTGGGGTGGCCACAGGGACGGGCGGGGGCGGCAGGGGCCGGCGGGGCAGCTGGGGCCTCCCGAGTCCGACACCGCTGGTCCCGGCGGCGGGGGCGGGGGTTGCTGGGCTTCAGAATTACAGGAAAAAGCGTTACTTGTCCTCAGCCGGGCGACTTCCTATTTTGTCCGTCCCTTCGCTGTCGCGGGGAGGCAGAGGCCCCTGTTCTGCCTCAGAACGAAACGCCCGTTCGGCAGCCGAGGTAAGTGGAAAAGATGTTTTCAGCAGAGGTCCCTCTGCTCATTTTCGTTTATATGAAGTGTGGCAGAGTGTGAAACTCTTCCCCAGGCTGTTACTTGTGTGGATCTCTAGCAGTGAAGTTTGCTTGCATTTGCATCTCTCCAAGCATTTGTCCCAGACTTGGGGCAGGACATGCTTTTGTGTCTTTTCGGGCCAGAAAGATCCTTTTGGTTTCTTTCTTTCAAGTCCATGAGACAGTAAGAATTGAAACTTATTGTTTACCTCATGGCATTAATCTCATTCTGTAAAGAATGCGATACAGATGCTAGGGAGTGGTTTTCCTTGTGTGTGTAATGGTTAAGAGTTCTCAAAATGTTTGCAATGTGTGCAATCATCAAAGGAAGTAAAACCTCTTAATTGCTCTCTGCTTAATTTGTATTCACTCAAATTTTCTCAGTGATGTATCAGATTTTAATGCACTGGCCCCAGGTTTCTTCAGTGTTTGCAGTTTCTACTTTCTGAGGAAAAATATTTTTGTAATGTGTTTGTGTACATATTCATCATGAGTATCATGTCCATGTACTCATGCTTAAATTGGTAAGTGTCACTTGCCTTCTCACCTATAATGGACTGTACGATTTATCTTTTGGAACTGGAGAGTCTGGAGCACAAGTTCTGTGAGGAACAGCTGAAGGAGCTGGGGGTGTTTATCCTGGGAAGAGGAGGCTCAGGGGAGACCTTATCGCTCTCTACAACTGCCTGAAAGGTTGTGGTGAGACGAGGGTCTGTCTCCTCTCCCAAGTTACAAGCAACGGACGAGGAAATTGCCACAAGTTGCACCAGGGAAGGTTTAGATTGGATATTAGGAAAACTTCCTTGTCAGAAAAAGTTGTCAAGCACTGGAACTGGCTGCCTGGGAAAGTGGTGGAGTCACTGTCCCTGGGGGTATTTAAAAGGCATGTAGATGTGGCACTTGGGAACATGGGTTAGCGGTGGACTTGGCAGTGCTGGATTAATGGTTACACTTGATGGTCTTCTTGAATCAAAATGATTCCATGATTGTCTAAAATAGTTGAAATCCAACTTCTGGACTCCATCTGTGAATTAAGACACTGACTGGGTAAGAGGCTGTTTTCAGGCTTGAAGGAAGCTTTGTGTATTAAGCAAAAGAATGGAGTGGTTAGTTCAGATTTTTCTGTCAGAGGCTAACCCATAACAAAACAGGTCTCAAAAGGGATAAAAAGGGAGAAAGAAGCTTTGGGTTTTATCATAGCGGTTGCAGTATTGAAGATTAAAGATTGATTTTTCTATAATAATCATTTAAACCTGGGGAATTTTTGCATGATTTTGTGCTTGTAGGGGGCATTTTCAATTCAAAAATGCCATACTAAGAGATGTCAAAACAGAACTGTGTTTAGTAGGTCTCATGGAGCCTGATTTCTTACTACTGTGCCATGTTTTGCCTTGCAGTTTTGGCTAAGATACAGAAGTACTGTTAGTAAAGTTTACAGCATAGGTAGTAAAGAATAGCGGGATAGATAACCTTTACGATTTGATTTGAAGCAGCAGGGTTGTGGTGCTGCAATGAGTCTGAGTTTATAATGTTTTCTAAAATACACGATTAAATGTCTTTGAGAATGATGTATTACATGTACAGGTAAGTTTCAGGGTCATGGTCATCATTTTTGAGTGTGAAGAAAGTATGAAAGCGAAGTTTTGTGCTCATTTTGTTCTCTTTCCTTCTCGTGTCTGTGGGAGCATGGTATTGCCTGCAATGTGTTCTGTTCTCTTCTACTTGCAGCACTGCAGTAGTACAAGGATAACTATAGTCTACATTTTGGGGCTGTGGCTGATTCCGTAACAGTCTCAGAAGGTTTTCATTTGCTTTCTTCCAAAAAAACATTTTGTTAACATTATTTAAGTAGATGTCTTTTACATCTAGGCCCAGTCTTAGTTTGAGAGACAAGACTGGAGAAGGTGAATTAATGCTCTGAAGCAGTAGAGAGAATCTTCCTTCTGATTTTCTGACAGGTGTGTATTCTGTACAAACTTCAGATTGAAGCCACCCAAATCTGACAAATGTAAAAGATTTTGATCTAGCTACCCTTACTTTAGTGAGAGCTCTACATTTCTTTGGAGTGCAGTGCATGGATCCTCCTACCCTGCCCATCCATTTTGCTCACCTAATTGCTTGCCGCACGAGAGACAACTTCTTCACCAACGCAAAGGGGCACGAAGGCAACGATTGTCTAATAACATCTTACTTACTGAAAATGTCTGATGCAAAATCATCTCTCAAAGTAGACCCTTGCAGCTCAAATAGACTTTGCAGTCACTCAGACAAGGAGCCTAAGAAGGCGGCTTGCTCCAAGTCCAGACTTGTACATTAACCCTCTTTAAACCGTAGCTTGTCTATTTTTTCTTTCTCTATGAAAAAAGAACAGGGAGTGACAGTGCTGCTCTGAAAGCAACATTCTGTCTGGTAATATAACCAGCATTTCGTTCTAGTGGTACTGATGGCCTGACCTTTCCTCTAGTGAGCATTATCAAATTGGATACAATCATGTAGTTAAAATAAAAGAAGTGACCCATATATAAAGATAGTAAATCTTTGTTTTGTTTGTCACTTTAAACTTTTTCCATAAAAATTCTGTTTCTTTTATGAGGTACAATATATTAATTAGTAAAAAAATAAACCTGTTTTGCAGCTTTTTTTATCTATCTGAGCATTTTATATATTAAGATTTATGTAGATGCTTATTTGTTATGCTTGTTCAGAGAATAATGAGTTATATTTTATTTCTCCCTATTAGTATCAAGCTCATGTAGTTAAAAATTTGATTTACATTCCAGTGTTAACAGCATTTTATATTATAATGAATGAATATTCAGTGTGCTGTTTTATAAGAAAACAAAGGGTTTATCAAAACATGTTTTGCATCTGAACTCCAGGATATACTAAGCAAAATAACTGCTAACAGCAGTTATTAGCAGAACTGACTTTTCCTGGTCACTATGTCCTTCAGAATTTTAGAACAAAAGTATCTTATCCTTTTGTGGCTACATTTTCTATTTAGAGACTGAAAGAGGAAAAATGGCTTTCCTGCTTTTTCAGTTTCCAGTTGATTTGAAATTTTTAAATTAAAAGGTTATTTAATGTGATGATGATTTTGTTTTTTGACGTTACAATGTTTTTAGAACAAGTTTCTGTGGTCGAGAGTTGATACAGCATTTTGAGAGCCTTACCATGTGGCTCCTTCTGATATGTCTGTAAGCTTAGTAGTTTCCTCAATAGATATGTATTGTTTGAATTTATTTAATTTAAGTGGTGTTAGTAGATTATGATACCATTAAGTTTTCTGGTGGGCCATCAAAATTTAAAATACATACAGGTTTATTTTCCAGAAGAAAATGCACCTAACACCTGTTTAAATCAAGTTCTATTTAAAGGTAAATGTTTAAAATCCTGTTCATCCTGGTCTGAGGTTCAACTAACTGTTTTTAGCTCAGCGAAAAACTGTGGATTATGAAATCAGTGTGCCTAGGATCTTTCATCACAGCATCTGTCATTTTTCCCATGGATGGAAAAATGCACACTTTTCCCATGGATGGACTTATGCACATTGCCTATGCATAAGTCATAGGGGTTAAACAGTTGACAAAACCCATTAGCTGTCCCTCAGATTTACTGCTTCTTCCATTATGTTTATGTGTCATTGTCTTCTCTGACTAATGTAGAAAACCCTCCATTTTCCTTTTCTGATGCTCAGTGGTACTCACCTGTGGTGCAGTCCTGACCGATCTTGAATCTGATGCACCCTGTTACCTAAAAAAGATACTGAAGTACACGTTTGAATCATTTGCATGAAATGTCCTTTTTCCCTCTAGGATTTGTGTTAATGCTGATGGATTTGAATCTTGGAGTTATGGAAACTGATGGTTATTGCTTTTCCTAGTGCATTTTGCAGAACATCGCAGTTAGGTGGCCCAGTGAGCCGGAGTGGAGGCTTAGGCTCCTGGCTTTCAGCGTTTGCTGTCTATGTATAGGGCAAGGTCTGTCTCTCCATATGTCAGCTATCATGGGAGAGCTATAGCAATGGATAGTAAAGACTAAATAAAAGGAGACTTCAGCTTCTTTCTTTCTTCATAGTTGTTAGATGAGTGTCAGACTTGGTAGTAAAGGATTTTCTGTCACATTCCAGCAAAGATGTTAAAAATTCTTGGAGATGACTGGAACAACGAATGGTGCTGAGTGGTGCCACATCCACTTGGCAGCTGGTTGCTAATGAGGTTCTCTTGAACTCACTATGGGGCTCAGTCCTGTTCAGTGTCTTTATTGATGATCTTCACAAGGTGATCAAGTGCACCCTCTGTCAGTTTGCAGAGGAAACCAAGTTGGGCAGGAGTTGATCTGCTACAGGGCAGGAAGGCTCTGCAGAGGGGTCTGGACAGGCTGGATCGATGGGCTGAGGCCAGTGGTGTGAGGTTCAACAAGGCCAAGTGCCAGATCCTGCCTTTGGGTCACAACAACCCCAGGCAACACCACGGGTTGGGACAGAGGGGCTGGAAACTGCCCAGTTGAAAAGGACCTGGGGGTGCTGGTGACAGCAGCTGAACATGAGCCAGTGTGTGCCCAGGTGGCCAGGAATGCCAGTGACATCCTGGCTTGGATCAGCAACAGTGTGGCCAGCAGGACCAGGGCAGGGATTGTCCCCCTGTACTTGGCACTGCACACCTTGAGTCCACAGCTATGTTTCAAGGAAGAGAAAGGTTAGGGATAATGTGGGCCCTCTTCAAAAGGAAATGGAAGGCATGGATACCCTGGGCAAAGAGAAGGCTGAGATTCTCAACAACCTCTGTGCCTCAGTCTTCAACAGCAAATGTTCCAGCCATGTCAGTCAAGTTGAGAAAGGCAAATGCAGGGACTAAGGAAGACCATAAACACACTGTAGGAAAGGATCAAGTCTGAGATCATCTAAGGAAACCTGGATGTTACAAGTCCATGGGATCCAATAAGATTCATATGTAGGTCCTGAGGGAGGTGGCAGAAGAAGATGCTAAGGTGCTATACATAATTTTTGAAGAATTGTGCCAGTCAAATGAAGTCTCTGATGACTGGAAAAAGGGAACTGTAATCCCCTTTTAAGAAAGGGAAATGCAGAAGCCCTGGGGAACTACCCACCAGTCAGTCTCTCCTCTGTGCCAGGAAAAATCATGGAGCAGGTTCTCCTGGAAACTATGCTAAGGCACATGGAAAACAAAGAGGTGATTGGTGACAACCAACATGGCTTTACTAAGGGCAAACCATGCCTGAGAAATTTGGTGGTCTTTTATGATGGGGCTACAGCTTTGGTGGACAATGGCAGAGCAACTCCCATTGTCTACCTGGCTTTATGCAAGGAATTTGACACTCTCCCACTTGCCATCCTTGTCTCTGTATTGGAGAGACATGGATTTGATGGATGGACCAATCTGGATAAAGAACTGGCTGGATGGCCACACATAAAAAGTTGTCATCAACAGCTCATTGTCCACATAGAGACCAGTGACAAGTGGTGTCCCTCAGGGGTTGGTCCTGGGGCTGATACTCTTCCCCACCTCTCAGTGACATGGACAGTGGGATTGAGGGCACCCTCAGCAAATTTGCTGATGACACTGAGCTGTGTGGGGCAGTTGAGACACGCTGGAGGGAAGGGATGGCATCCACAGGGACCTGGACAGGCCTGAGAGGTTGGACCATGCAAACCTCATGGAGTTCAGCAAGGCCAAGTGCGAGGTCCTACACCTTCGTGCCTGACGCAATCCCAGACACACCCACAGGTTGCGCAGAGAAGTGATGGAGAACAGTTCTGAGGAGAAGGACTTGGGAGTGGTGGCTGATGAAAAACTCACCACGAGCCAGCAGTGAGTGCTCACAGCCCAGAAAGCCTAGGGAATCCTGGGCTGCATCCAAAGGAGAGTGGCCAGCAAGTCAAGGGATGTGATTCTGCTCCTCTGCTCTGCTGAGACCCCACATGGAGCACTGTATCCAGCTCTGGAGTCCCCAGCATAATGACAAGGAGTTGTTAGAGCAAGTCCAGAGGACGGCCAGGAGGTTGATAAGGGGACTGGAGCCCCCCACTGTGAGGATAGGCTGAGAAAGTTGGGGCTGTTCAGCCTGGAGAAGAGAAGGTTGTGTGGGGACCTCATAGACACCTTCCAGTATCTAAGGGGCCTATGGGAAAGCTGGCGAGGGACTCTCTGATGGGGCCTGGAGTGACAGGGCAAGGAGTAATGGGTGCACACTGAAAGAAGGGAAATTTAGATTAGGTATTAGGAGGAAGTTCTTTGTTGTGAGGAGGGTGAGATACTGGAACATGTTGCTCAGTGAATTAGTGGATGCCCCATTCTTGGAAGCGTTTGAGGCCAGGTTGGATAAGGTCTTGAGCAACCTGGTCTCCTGGGAGGTGTCCCTGAACATGGAAGAGAGGGTTAGGATTAGATGGTCTTTAAGATCCCTTCCAACCCTTAACATTCTGTGATTCTGTGATTCAGTGACTCTACGACATGCTGTCTTTACATTTATAGATGTGGTACGTTCTTTATTTTTGGTGTAACATCTACAGTGTATGTAGAGGTGTGTGTTTGTGTAGTTAAAAACAATCTTAGAATTGGATCTGAATGAAAGAAGGTTTCATGTCCTGAAATAGGGGAGAAGGGCAATTAAGAAATGGTCTTAAATACAATATGGGGAAAAGTTACTTTGGGTAATTTTTTCCTCTGGCTTTAAAATTTTGAAATCATAGCTCTTCCAAACACTGGAATTTAATCAGAAGTATTGAGACAGTATTCATCAACTATGTTACACACGTTTTATTTATTTAGTGTGACCCTTACTGAGACTGATCTTCCTGGAAGAAATCTGGCTTTAATCAATCAATAATCAGTTGAAGAAGACAGTTCTGTTCATATTTCTTTAGTCATCAGAACTGAGCTTTTATAGCCATCTTTAAATGAAATATTTGTGATACATGGTGTAATTTTCACTCAGGGCATGTTTTTTCATCATTTTTACATGTACAACCTCTTCAGTAAACAGTCAAAGAGCTACTATTTTGTCACGTATCATGTGTCAGTGTCCTGACAAGCAAAGATTTGAGCAGCATTTTAACCTGCTGAGTCACTACCTTGGTTTCTGGCATGTTAAATTAACAGCTGCTAATTGATACTGGAGGAAGTAGAAGCAGAGGCCTGAACCAAATTAACAGCTCACATCTGGGAAAAGTCATGGAGGTCTCTCCCCCTAGTTCTCTTCTCTATTTCACCAACTCAGATATCTGTCTGATCATGTAGCAGGTTGCTTACATTTGGTAATGTAGTACAAATACTTTTTTTTCTTCGTTTTCTGCGATTTTGGCAAGTGAAAGTGACTTACTTTGTGGCTGAGTACTAGAGAAGCACTATAGAGGGGGAAAAGGTACAGGATGGATACAGGATGAGGAGCACCCACTGGGTGTGGATGGATCTTCAACTAAGCTTTCTGGTGTGTGTGTGAAACTAGAATTTTTCAAAGGCTTCTAACTTGGCATTGCAGCCAGCTTGGCCATGCCTGTTCTTGCAATGCTGTGCTCCACTGTGGTGTGATATGTTGTGGTANATGAGGAGAGGTGCTGTGCTGGACTGTGTTGTCACCGACAAGGATGGGCTGGTGGGAAGGTGAAGCTCAGGGGCAATCTTGACTGCCATGACCAGGAAATGCTGGAGTTCAATCGAGATCCTTAGGGCAGCAAGGACAGATTAGGCTCATTACCCTGGACTGAGGGGAGAAGACTTCGGCCTCTTCAGGAACCTGCTTGGTAAAATACTATGGGATAAAGCCCTGGAGGGAAGAGGGGCCCAGGAGAGCTGGATGATATTTAAGGATCATCTTTCTCAAGCTGAGGGTTGATGCATTCCAATAAAGAGGAGGTTGGTCAAAAACACTTGGAGGGCTGCTTGAATGAACTCAAATGTGGTATTTTCATCACAAGCATTATTCAGAAATGTTTGCATGATTTGCCAATGCTTCTGAGTTCCAACTGCTTCTTAAAAAAGTACGGGATGCTGGAGCTAGTTAAAGGAATATGATAAAAAAATTGTTTGCTTTATTCTTGGAAACAGCTGAACTATTTTGGCTGAAATGCAGCCTCTTCTGTCTCATGTCCCCTCAAAAACAGCAAATTAGCATGTGTAGGATATCAGCAGAAGTTTTATTTCTTATTACAGGGAATAAACAAGGAGTCAGAGACCTGCATATGCCTGCAGGGCTGTGAACTTCTCGGCATAGTGGAGATGTGGTGGGATGGTTCCCTTGGCTGGGGGGATGGAATGGAAGGATACAGGCTCTTTAGGAAGGACAGGCAGGGGAGGTGAGGAGATGGTGTCGCCTTCTATGTCAGAGCCCAGCTGGAGAGCACGGAGCTCTGCCTGGGGGTGGATGAGGAGCTGACAGACAGGTGATGGATCAGGATTAAAGGGAGCACAGGGATAGGGGACATTAAAGTGGGGGTCTGCTACAGCCCACCTGACCAGGAAGACCAAGCAGATGAGACTCTCTACAGACAGATATGAACAGCCTTGTGTTCATAAGCCCTGGTGTTCATGGGGCTCTTCAACCTCCCCAATAGCTGTTGGTGAGACAACACAGCAAGGCATAAACAATCCAAGAGATTTTTGTAATGTGTTGGTGGTAACTTCCTTCTCCAAGTGACAGTGGAATTAATGAGGAGAGGTGCTGTGCTGGACTGTGTTGTCACCGACAAGGATGGGCTGGTGGGAAGGTGAAGCTCAGGGGCAATCTTGACTGCCATGACCAGGAAATGCTGGAGTTCAATCGAGATCCTTAGGGCAGCAAGGACAGATTAGGCTCATTACCCTGGACTGAGGGGAGAAGACTTCGGCCTCTTCAGGAACCTGCTTGGTAAAATACTATGGGATAAAGCCCTGGAGGGAAGAGGGGCCCAGGAGAGCTGGATGATATTTAAGGATCATCTTTCTCAAGCTGAGGGTTGATGCATTCCAATAAAGAGGAGGTTGGTCAAAAACACTTGGAGGGCTGCTTGAATGAACTCAAACACAAAAAGGAAGTCTGTACAGGGTGGAAGCAGGGACAGATAGCCTGGGAGGAATACAGAGAGTAGCTGGGGGTCAGGTTAGAAAAGCTGAAAGCCCTGATGAAACGAAATCTGGCCAGGGACATCAAGCGCAATGAGAAAAGCTTCTGGTGTTGTGCTGGTGCAGAATACTACTATTGCTGGGAACAACTACTTTTTTTAATTGCGATCAGTAGTGTATTCATCTTTACTTCTTTGAGAACAAAAACATACAGCCTACATGAATGAGCACTAACTTATTCTCTTTATGTACTGGCTTTGTTTCTTGTTGGTACCATGTTGCTACTGCTGTATTTTAGGAGTATGTCACTGGAAAAACTCCTCCCTCATTTTTCTTTGTATTTTTTTCTCCTGTTTAGTACTGTCATAGTCTCAAAGTTTATAAAATGCTTCCCAAGACAAACTTAAAATAATATTTAAGTTGATTTCTGACAGAAACTGAACTCAAAGCATTGTTTTTACCATGTTTTTCTCCTCTAGATTACTGTAAAGTTTGATTTTCTAGCAAATCCAAGAAGTTTTTGTGGAAAGAACCATAGGATAGGGCATAACCCCTACTGACTATATGCCACTTACAGATCTCTGTTCCAAACAGTGACCTGGTACACACCTGCTTCCTAGTATTATTTGAACCTGTGGGAGGAGGAGACACCTTGTTGGGACTGAAAGCTACTGGTGTACCTGTTTTAGGGGGATAGTATTTGCCTCCTACCTGCAGCCCTCCTGAGACACAGGTTTGATGGAGAGCTGAAATTCCAGACAAATCTGAAAACCTAATGTGAAACATGGACCCTAACTAGCTGCAAAAATAATAATGCCCACCTGTTGCTTATAAGCATAATAGCTAGAGCTACCTGTCCAGGAAGTAGGAATACTGGGCTCTAGGCCCTCATGTGGTGAAGGGGATCTGACACCTGTATTTTCTACAGGCAGATCTTCTTCTTCCTAGCCAAAGGAGTAATGTGGGCTGCCATTCATGCTGGAGTTGGGCCACTTTACAGACAGGGGTTCTTGCAGACAAGCTGATCAAGTGTGGGCTGGATGAGCAGTGAGGTGAATTGAAACTGGGCTTAACAAATGGGCCCACAGGGTGATGGTCAGTGGTGTGAAGTCCATTTGGAGGCCAGTGACTAGAGGTGTACCCCAGTGGGCAAAACTGGATCCAGTTCTGTTCAACACTTCCACTGCTGTTCTGGATTAGAATGCTCTGGCAGAGCATGCCTTCAGTGAGGTTGCTGATGACACAAAACTGGAAGGGGTGACTAATAAGCCAGAGAGTTGAGCCGCTGTCCACAGAGACCTTGGCAAGCTGGAGAAATGGGCTGGCAGGAACCTCATCAAGTTCAACAAGAAGTGCCAAATCCTTCATCTGGAGAGGTAAAACCCCAGACAGCAGTGTAGGGACCTGGCCAGGTCGAGGGCAGCTTTGTGGAAAATGCCCTGGTGCTCCCGGACACCAGTAGAACATGAGCCAGCAGTGTGCCGCTGTGACGAAGAATGCTGGTTTCCTGGGATGCGTTAGGACTGCAACCAGCAGGTCAAGGGAGGTGATCCTGCCCCTCTGTTCAGCACTGCTGTGCCCATGCTTGGAGTATTTTGTCCAGTTCTGGACTCCCAATAGCAAGAGACACATGGACATACCAGAGAGAGTTCAGGGAATAGCCACAATGATGATTAATGTACTGGAGCATGTGTCATGGGAGCTGGAACTATTCAGCCTGGAGAAGAGAAAGCTCAGAGGAGATCTCATCAGTACCTGAGGGGAGAGTGCAAAGAGGCCAGGACCAGAATCTTTCCAGTGATAGGACCAGAGTAGTGGGCACAAGCTGAAACACAGGAGGTTCCTTCTGAACATCAGGAAAGACTTTATTGCTGGGAGAGTGAATGAGTACTGGGGCAGGTTACCCAGAGAGTTTGTGGAGATCTCCATCAAGGTAGATCTTCAAAAGCTGTCTGGACATGGTCCTGGGGAGCTGGCTCTAGGAGGCTCTGTGTAAGCAGGGAGTTTGGATGAGATGATCTGTAGGGGTCCCTTCCAAACAGTCTGTGTTTCTGTTAGAGCTGACAGCAGCACTCAAGACAAGGACAGTGTTTGATGTTTGTAATTTTTTTCTCGTGGAATCCTAGATTCATCTGTCCTTTTGGAAGAAATCAGCCTACTACATTGCTTTCCTCATTCGTAACCTAGAGTTGGAGGTTTTTTGGCTACACAGTAGTTCAGTAGTTCTTTTCTTCAAAAAGAAAGCCAAAGAGAAGTGCCTTCCTTTGTCTTTGCAGAGTGTACTCAGGTCTGTTGCCAGGTAACAGGTAACACCTAACCAAGATAAAACCAATATGATTTCCTCCTCTTTTGGGTGAAAGGAGACCTGCGCTGTTGTCCACTTTCTGAACAATTCCTATATTAGGTGGTGATGCACAAAAGAGGCGGATCATTCCTTCTCCTGCAACAGCCTTAATTTTCAAAAGAATTCACTAGATGTATCAGCTTAGAAAAGACTAGGCAGGCTGCATGTCAAGTGAATGGAGATCCATTTCTTGCCAGTTAATTACATGATCCTTGGAAGGTAAAAACCCTTGTGTGGATTGGATTGCTCTTTGCAGTGTTTTAGGTACACTTACCTTTCTCTTGCTTATAGGAAATGTATGCAACTTATCTTAGGAAAACTGCATCAAGTTTCTCCATTGTTCAGGAAAGTAACACTTAGACAAAGCAATACTTTACTTGAATACAAGAGAGAAAAGCTGAATAACATTATTAACTCTTACACAAATGCTAACAAAGTATTAAAAGGGCATCTTTACTTGAAGTATATTATTTTTATTTTTATTTTATGACAGCGTTTTCTGCCTTTACTTAATGAGAAGGAAATGTTCAACAGTTTGATTTGGGTGTTTGTCCTGCTCTGCAGCTCTCTAGCAGGTATGTCTCTGAATTACTAGCACCTAGCCATAAGAAATTTTTCCAAAAGGTAATGTTCTCCAAATGAAATTTTGGAGAGTTCTGAAAGCAGGAGAAGTATATTTTAAAAGTAGAAGTTAGTAGGTGATTGACTTCGTGTATAGTATACATAGAAAAATTAATATATGGTAGTTGTGATGTCCTCTTGTTGACAGATTCATTTATGAAATTTATTTATTTAATAATTTTGAATTAATGAAATTTGGCTTCAAGAAGTAAGTAGCAGCAAAAACCCCCCCGACAAAAACAGTTAGTTCCTTCCAGGACTCTAATGGGTGATTCTTGCACAATTCATTTATTCACCCCACTTATGTGTTCTTCTTTTACATGTATTTTGTATCTGCACTCTATCTGGGAATATAAATTCTAAGAGGTATGCAAACACTAATGATATATTGAAGTATATTGCAGTTGTAAATTTTAGCCTGACTGGTTTAATGTATTTTTCGATATTGTAAGTAATAATGATAAATGCATGTAAATTACATGCATATCTTTTACATATAGGAATGTTTTATAAAAACAGGATTAAAATACGAGACTTTCTTTTTTTCATTTAGGGCTATTGAAAAAGTATCTGAATGGGAACTTCCTCATTATTTCTGTGAAGTTGTTGAAACATTGCTCTAATGTAATACGTATTGTAATACAGAAATTAATATGAACTGAATTTTCAAAAAGCAATTTCTGATTTGAATGACTAACTGAGCATTTTATTTGAACTCCGTATGAAAAAAAATTAACTAAATTGTCTGTAGACAACAAAACAACTTACCAGTTTTCCACTAGTATTTTTAGAGGAATTCTGCTATGTGATGTCTTTGATTTTGTTTCTAGATGAAAACTCTGTCACAGATGCTGACATTTTTCCTTCATCTCCTGAAATTGAAAGAGGATCCCCCCTGAAACTATTCTGTGTTCTTAGAAAGAACTACCCGCCTCAGAGAAATGCAAGCCACATCATCTGGAAACTGAACGATGAATTGATTGCTCCAGAAAACTGTAACACTGTGAATGAGACTGCATCTAGTATAATCATCCGTAATTTCACTTACAGCACAGCTTATGTGAAATGCTTCATGAACTTGGACAAGGAAAAACTTTTGGCTGACACAGAAGTTAAATCTGGTTGTAAGTAGAAGGGCAGAAAAAATAATCTTAACACTTCTTAATAATTTACTGTAATAATTTTACTTTTAAAACAGCTACTTTCGGTTGTGGCATTTTAACACACCTGTATTCAAGTGCCTTTTTTTTTTTTTTCCCCTGAAATAAAAGTGTGAAATTACCAGCATTTCTTACTGACACAGGTCTGTAACCTCTCTGACTCTGAGTTTTGCCCAGCTGAAGTTTTCTGTTGAGTTCCGAAGGTACTGGGTCTGTCCCTTTGGTTATATCTTCTTTCTAGCGTAGCCAACTTTAGTTTTCTCCAGAGAGGATTTTCTCTCTAAACCTCTCTTCTAAAGAAATTATACTTGCACTTTCCTATGGAGAACGTTAAAATATATATATGAATTCTTTAATTTATTGAACAGATTAAGTCCAGATTATACTAACGTGTGCCTGGGGGTCCCATTCTAATAAAGAAGCAATAAAAGCAAGATGTCTGTAGAAAGAAATCCAGCAAAAGGTCTTGCTTCTCTGCAAAGTCTAATGTGCTGTAAGCTTGTTGATAAAAAAAAGATCTTTTGAGAATTCTATTAGATGGGACAGAAAAATACTGTTTTGAAAAGAGAGCTTTTTCAACCAGTNTTTTCAACCAGTTTATTTCACTGGGCATGGTTCTCTTCCTTGTCTACTCCAGTTTCTTCTAACCAGTGATGAAATTGAGCTGTAACAAAAAAGTCTTTCAGGGTGTAACATTTTTATGGATGACTTCAAACTATAGAGATTGCACAAGATTGTTTCCTTTGTGCTATCTTGCTTATAAGATAAAGATAGCCCAGAATTAGTGATCTCTTCAAGGTCACATAGCTGTATTTCCAAGGAACTTGTCTTCTGCACCCTTGAGGTTGTGCGGGTTTGTCAAATTCGGGTTTTTCATAGGGTAAACAATGGGATATTCTGGGAGAGAACCAAAAGGAGTTTTACCTGTCACAGAATGCCTTTTTTTTTTTTTTTTTTTTTTTTTTTTTTTTTTTTT
>VYZQ01067922.1:14208-26087 GCA_013400655.1 Mystacornis crossleyi | reverse complement strand
GTAGCAAACTTTAGTTTTCTCCAGAGAGGATTTTCTCTCTAAACCTCTCTTCTAAAGAAATTATACTTGCACTTTCCTATGGAGAACGTTAAAATATATATATGAATTCTTTAATTTATTGAACAGATTAAGTCCAGATTATACTAACGTGTGCCTGGGGGTCCCATTCTAATAAAGAAGCAATAAAAGCAAGATGTCTGTAGAAAGAAATCCAGCAAAAGGTCTTGCTTCTCTGCNATTATATCTATAAAATAAACCATCACATGAATACTCTGATAGGATGTGTGTTATTGGGATAAGGATTTAACTTCTTGGAACACACATAGAAAAATTCTGAACTTTTATAAAAGCATTTTCCTCTCTTAATGTTNGAGAGCTTTTTCAACCAGTTTATTTCACTGGGCATGGTTCTCTTCCTTGTCTACTCCAGTTTCTTCTAACCAGTGATGAAATTGAGCTGTAACAAAAAAGTCTTTCAGGGTGTAACATTTTTATGGATGACTTCAAACTATAGAGATTGCACAAGATTGTTTCCTTTGTGCTATCTTGCTTATAAGATAAAGATAGCCCAGAATTAGTGATCTCTTCAAGGTCACATAGCTGTATTTCCAAGGAACTTGTCTTCTGCACCCTTGAGGTTGTGCGGGTTTGTCAAATTCGGGTTTTTCATAGGGTAAACAATGGGATATTCTGGGAGAGAACCAAAAGGAGTTTTACCTGTCACAGAATGCCTTTTTTTTTTTTTTTTTTTTTTTTTTTTTTTTTTTTTNNNTTTTTTTTTTTTTTTTGTGCTTTTGCTGTTTCTTTGTTTTTCTCTTACCTTCTGAACTCACCTTAAACTGCAGGTATGTTACAGAGGGGGAAATGGTGTGTATGTCTGTATACTTAAATGTTCAAGACAGTGTATGCAGTGGTTTTGATATATGATAGTTAAAGATTTACTGCCTTTAGGCACACTTAGTGAAGTATTTCTGAGAAGTAGTTGGAGAAAATCTCATTGTCTCCTCAGGGTAAGAAAGAGTGGTTTTCATTTTAGTTTTGTGAGGAGTTCTGAGGGCAGTGAAGAATGATAAAATGAAGTGCTATGAAGACAGTGAATGAAGTTTGCCATAATCTGCTTTTTGACCAACAAAATCAGGTGTACATTACAGTTACTTATTTGTACTGGATTTTTTTTTAATAACCTTTGTCATTGTAGGTCGTCCAGACAGGCCAGAAAATATTTCCTGCGTTTATTTCTATAATGATAACCTTACCTGTACCTGGAACGCAGGAAGAGAAACAAGTTTTACAACAAACTATACTCTTTACCGCAAACTGTAAGTACAGGAGTTGGGAACTGAGCTGCTGGGGTGTGACAACCAGCTCTCTTCCTCTCTCATCCTGACTTCTGTTTAAAGAAAACTTGAAATTATCATGGAGATTGGAGTCTTGGCATTTCTCAATAAATATTGATTAATTCAGGGTTGGTAAATGCTGAAAAAACGTACAGTCTGATATATTCTTAGTATAAAGGAAATCAGCCAATCTTCAGTAGAGAAATATTTGTATCAGAGCTGATATTCAGTTGTTCCCTTGAGGTAACATTACTAATAAAATTGAAAGTTGAGTGACCATACGCACAAATAGAGAATGGGAGCATTTTACGAGTGAGTTTCCCAGAAATTTTCTATGTAATGAACTATCCTCATTTTGGGTGGGTAAAAAAGATTGCTTCCCCATCTGCTTTAAAAAACTCCCTGTCAAAATTCATTAAGCCACTGCTTTACTGCAGTATTCTGCTTGACTCCAGTATCATTTAACCTACGGACCCTTGGAGTCATAAGGTTTCAGTGAAAGTATCCAGAGTTGTCCTTTTGGATTGCTTGGGGATTTCTATTTACAAATACAAATTATGTGATCTCATGCTTTTCAGTATAAAAGCACAGATACTTGGTTCTTTGAATTTCTGTTAGATTTTAAATATTGGCTAGGAGCTTGCTTTTTCATAAGTGACTGTGAAAATGGTGAAACCAGTGTTGTTCCAAGGCAGATCTCAGATAGGATTTTGAAGGTGATAGTACAGATTTGTCCCAGATGCACTTGTCAATCTGTCCTTCATAGTGCTGCTTCTAATAGTGCTCTTTTTCTGCCTTACCAAGACTCCCGGTAATATTGTTTCATGAAGAGATTTCTAAAATGCCTGAGGTTATTCTTGAAAATGGGAAGGAATTCAGACTCTGGAGGGTACTTTTTCATATTGTACTAGCGTACACTATCTTTTTTATATTTATAAAGGAAAATCCCTTTAATTTTATCCCCATTTTAGCTTTGACATTTTAGGCTTCCACCTTTTCAATTTGGAACTTTCTTACTACTTCTGGTGTTTCTATATTTTATAACTTAGCTGAGTTTATGAAGCCAGAAGCTGAAACAGCCATTGAAAGCATGTTTCAATATTATTCCTTCCTGTATAAGCACAAACTTTTTATTAACCAGGGAGTGAGTTGGATTGCAGAACGGTTTCCAGCCAAACCTAAACATTAGTTTTAATCCAGGTATTTCCCTAGCTGAGTTTAGCACATGACTACAAAAGCACTGGTACAAGGGAGCAAGGAAATTAGGAAAGAGTATTTGTTTGCACAAACATGTCATCTAAAGATATTCACTGGTAAAAAAGTCTTGCAACCTTGAAGATATATAAATAATAACCTAACAATTTGTTTGAATTATTCTTAAAAATTCCTCTTGTTTCTAACTACTTTTATTTTTCTCTTTTCTAGGATGACTTCAAATAAAGTCAGCTCCTGCAAGAATACAGCAGAGTCGTGTTCATTTTTTTATCCAAATACTGATTATAGTGATAAGTTTTGTTTTCAGGTGGAAGCTAAAAATGTTTGGGGTAACTCCTTATCAGACTGTGTTCCTATACCTTTGAGAAAAATAGGTAATTAAAAAAGAGCAGAATCATAGAATCATAAGAAGGCTTGGGTGGGCAGGGACACCTTCCCCTAGACCAGGTTGTTCAAAGTCCCATGTAATTAAATCAGTTATGTGTGCAATTTTTCTTACAGATAACTTCCCATATGTAGAATTATATCTATAAAATAAACCATCACATGAATACTCTGATAGGATGTGTGTTATTGGGATAAGGATTTAACTTCTGGGAACACACATAGAAAAATTCTGAACTTTTATAAAAGCATTTTCCTCTCTTAATGTTTTGTTGTTTCATTCTAGAGAAATTTGCTCCTCCTGAAATACTTTCAGTTAAAAAAATCCCTGGTATAAAACAGTTACTTACAGTAACCTGGAAGATGCCTGAGAAGATTTTCCCTTCAAATCATTTAATTTGCCAGGTTCAATACAGAAACTTGTATTCAAGCTTTACTGTAAGTTACATCATTTTTCTTCTGAATGCCAGTTTCTTTGTGACTAGCTTCTTAATATTATAAGAATTTTTGTAGAATAAAGGCAACAAGTTGTTTGAAATAGTGATTATAACCTTGTTCTTTTTTTAGTGGAATGTTATCAGGGGTGCATGATCTTAAGAACACTGGTTTTCTAGGGTTAATTGTCCTCTTTGTTTTGGTCAATATCTGTTTTGGTACATATCATGCTTCTCTATATTATTCTGTGAAAGGATGAGGGATGACCCTAGACCAAGGGATTACACAGGCAGTCAGTCACAGTATTTTATTTTGCCCTGGCATTCTGGTGTTGAAAACAGCGCTCACTTAGAACCACAGGATTTGAATCCGATTAAGATGGAATAGTGTTACGTTCACTTTAAAGTGAATGGAAATACAAATTTTGAAAGATGGAAAATAAGGGAAGTTATTTTCCTTAGTTTGTCTTTCTGATGCTTAAATGGTTGTAAAAAACCCTAGTATTTGCATATTTCAGATGATCTATTCCTATGGTCCTCACTATGGAAGGGATTGTGTTTATAGTTTTACTGTTCTTCCAAATTAAAGAATTGGCCAAGTTTCTGAGATTGTTTTTTTAAGTTCATTGAATTGAGATGTCTACCTTGATCTTACTATTTTATGCACTACATGTATAATTTTGGGAGAGAAAAATTCATCAAAGTAGTCTTCAGAGCTTTAGAAAAGTTTCTAACACTAAATGTGTTTCTAACTAGCATCCTTCTCACATTCTTAAGGATCATTATTGTAGATATGACATGCTAGTTCTTGGATTCAGGATATAATATTCAAGATGTTTGGATGGGCAGGATGGCTGAGGTCCAATTGGGATATTAGAAATGGAACTAATAATTGTTCAAAAGATCTGTTTGAGATGTTAATCCCTTTGGAGTCAAGGCACTGGTGTCCTTGTGACACTTACATGCTATGAGGTCCTTTCCAAATGTTGAAAACATTCATGTTCTTGGAGGGCTACAACTTTACTGTGTATTGTGTCTGTTATTCAGCACCTGCACTAGAAACCACCTGTCTGGTTTTTTGCTATAAAATACAGTCTATGTACATTTGCTTCCTCAGATCACACCTGCATTTTCCCACACATTCTGGAAAAAAACAGTAGCTATCAGTGATGAGTAAAGACATAGGAGCTGTTTCTCTGTCAGCACATATATGCAAAAAGAACACCCCAAAACCAACCCCCAAATAAACCTAACTGAAAAATGTTCTAGCAAATGACAAACATCTTCTTGGCCTTTAAAGTCATCTGACCAAACCAATCTAAACTGTTTGCTGTGCACTGTTTTTACTGAGTGAAAAACATGTGACCTGCTTTGGTACTTGTATATACTAAGTTTCTAATTAAAATGCAATATTGGTAACAGCCCTTTGGCAAATAACTAAAACGTAGTATGAGGTGTCCCCAGTTCTGTGTCAGGTTCTGCCAGAGGTTGATAACAGTTTTGGGGCCCTTTTTATTGTAGGTTCATTGCAGAGTCTGCCACTACTTTCCCCAGGATGCTGCCGTGGGTCATTATTGTAGTATTGTAGGCTTTAACAATAACCAGTTGCTTCCCATGAGTGGGAACTGCATTCCTCCAGCAGCTCCTGAGCACAGCTACTCCAGAATCACATGTGAGCTGCGCAGTGTTCAAGGCGCAGGTCAGTCAGTACAGACGTAGTTTGGGATCAAGTTTTTCAAACCCTGGAGTTGTACAGGAAGAACAAAGGTGCTCCACAGAAAAATGAAGTATAAAATAAGCGATCTTGAGTTTCAGAGGAGTGACGTGGGATACACAAAATTTGCATCTTTTGTGTTTTTTTAAGAAAATAAGTCATATATCTGCATGCAATTTTATATCAAATAATTTTTGTTCATGCACCTCTTTTCAGAAATTTGTCAATGTCTCACTGAAGTCTGATAAGAAAATAGGATCATGTAATCTCACAGGTCTGTGGGACTCCACAGACTATTCCGTTGCCATTCGGTGTATCAGCAATGAGTCAACATTTTGGAGTGGATGGAGTGGAGAGAAAAATGGAAGCACAGAAGAAAAAGGTAAGCTACCTAGCTGTAAAAGTTTTCTTCTGTTATACTCTGAGGCATTAGGATTTAACAGGGAAAAACTGTGTTTCAGCGTATTATCAGTCTATTGAATTCAGAATCCTATTCCTTAAACAGAATATGTGTATTTTGTTTAAATATAACTGAAACACGAGCAAGTAGTGGAGGAGATTTGAAAAGTGATTCAAACAACATAGGGCTAAGGAAGAGGACATGACTAGACAGACAGTGAAGAGAGGAAAAATTAAGAGTGTAGATGGAGATTTAACAATGCTAAGTAAGATAGTAGCAGAAAAGTAGTGCAGCATATATGTTCAATGAAATAAATTATAAATAGAGAAATTAAAATGTCGGTTATAAAACAAGACTAGAAAATCTCTTGCAGGAGGCTCTAGGACAACAAATAAAAGCGAGCAGTGGGAAACTTAGGAAAATAACGGAGTTAGGGATTAGGCGAAAAAAAGGCACAGCACTACAGAAGAGAAAACTTACTTTATTTCTCTTAGACTCTATGATAAACCTTTTGATTGTTTTCACTATATTAGACTACATTTTTGATGCAGCAACAAATTGCAATTGTTGTATAATTATTTGTTTTTGTCTTTAAATAGCTCCTTCAGGAAAAGTGGATTTGTGGAGAGTAATTGAGCCTTCACACTCATCTAGAAATAGATTTGTACATCTTATGTGGAAGGTATATACACTTTTTGTGAATTGATAATCATATTGCTATCCTGTAGCTGATACTGTGTTTAAGTATTGTAGTGTGGTAGGACACACAATTGCCAGAAGCATTTGCTATTGTCAGAAAAAAACCCTCACTGAACTCCATTAGAATTGAAAAGGCTTTTGTTTACTGAATGGTAGATGAATGAAGTTTTGTAATCTGTGTGGAAAGGGAGCATTTAATTGTGTTCAGATCACTGGAAAATCTCATTGAAAGTCCTTAAACTGCATTTAACTAATTCACCTTACCAAAGCTGTGTTTAAATTCACTTTAATCTTCTAGTAAGTTGTCCAAAGGCTTTTTGCATTTCAAATCTCAGTATTTGACTTTTGAAATGAGTCAAGGAAGGCTATCTGTCCTGAAGATGGGCCTGAAGAAAATACCTTGCTTTTCTAAATACAGTATAATAGTTTTATAATTTGATCTTTAATACAGCATGTATTTTGACTTGTGCAAATACCACTGTCAAACACTTACTACTGTATATTTTTTAACAGCCGTTAAAAAGCTTTCCGCCCTCTGGGAGAATTCTAGGCTACAAAATACAGTATTTTCCAGAAAAGAAGACTGCACTTAAAAGGACAAACAACTCTACTGAAAAAAAAATCACTTTACTTTTAAATGAAGAGGCACATGTAATATCTGTTGCTGCCTATAACTCTGCTGGAGAGTCTCCTGAAGCCATTTTGAGGATTCCATCCACTGATGAAAATAGTAAGATTTCCCAATGTCATATTTTTTTCAGTAATGAAAAAGTGGTTTTCATGACATCTGTTTAAGTTCTAATATAGTGGAAGCAAAATTGTGCTAAGGACTTCTGTCATATGTATTTATATATATCTTGTCATATTTTGCCATCATCTATCATGTTTTATGTTATAGACAATTATTGTTGGGGGTTTTGTTTTGAGATACAGTTGCTAAGATATGAATACTTTGTGATGTCTTATTGCATTTCTATTGTATTACTTTCTGAGGATATTTTTGGTTGGTTTAGTTTTTTTCTAACTTTGCACCTCCCAAATAAATTTATGTAATGCTACCCAATTCTTTTGCATCCCTTTGTTAGCTCATAAGAGTGGTTACCACAGGGCACTGTTGCAGAGCATTTAACAACATCATTCAAAATAAATGATAAAAGTAAATATGATAAATAGAAGTCTCTGAGTTGTGTTAGTGGAAGCAGAGAGAGAAGCCTTTTGTTTAATCTCATTTCATATGCATTCCCAGAGTACCCACCCCACCCACTGCCAGGGTTCGAAACCTGGTCTGCTCTAGCACAAGAGCTGCTCTTTGGCTCTTATGTTTGATTCTGATACTGCTTTGAGCCTTGTATTGCAGCATCCTGCTGCCTGCCATGATCTGACAGAGAGGCTGTATTTGACACACTTGAACCACTTCTACGTCAGTTGTTCATGATTCAAGTGTTCCCCTGGAACTGATCAATCAAATTCCGTTTCTAATCAGAAAACTGGATATGTAGATTTGATGTAATTTTGTCCTGGAGGTTGCTGACTACCTCTCTATCCCCTTTTGTATCCCACCAAGAAGGTTTTTCTGATTTTTCTGTGCTGTGATGTGCATTTCCCCCACCAGATAAATTTCATTTTTTTTCTCTGCTTTGTCAGGTCTTTTTTGCCTCTGCTTTGCCAGGTTGGGTTTTCACTCAAGACTTTCATTACCTCTATTCTGCAGGCTGATGGTTCACCTTTGCTTCAGTGTCATTCATGACCTTGCTGACTTGCTTTACTGTTCTCCGATTGCCTTTGTCATCTCAATCAAAATTGCTTGTGAGCTACCCGCAAAATCGGTAGTAACTTGGTTTATAAAATTTTACACACTGTGAAACTTGGATTCTAAAAGAGAGACTGTTTCTTGAATTCTGTATGTGTTTCTCAAGTTTTTATGAAGACAGAATTGCTTATACTTTCTGTTAAATTTTTAGCCTTTCAGATAATTGAAACAGTGACGACGTCTACAACAAATGAAGAAGTGGTTGTGCAGTGGGTAACCTCTGAACCAGAACCAACCAAATATGTGGTTGAGTGGTATGATGAACTGGAGATGGACCCTTTTAGTAGATCATGGCAATATGTATCGAATTCTACAAAGTGGAAAAATAACAAAAGTATGTTTATCAGTTACAGCTGTAACAATGTACAGATGTACATGTATTTATAGGTAGATTGGCAAGAACAAGCAAGGATGAACTCATGCAGCTTTCCTCAATCCATTTTAAACATAACGGTATTATTACATCCTTTATTGAAATCTCTGCAGGTAATGTAATAGCATTTTTTAGTCATTCAAATTTTCATGCAACATGCAAGGTAGTGTTTGTTCTCATTTAAGATGAGGCTACAGATTTTGTGTTAAAGCAGTTCTGTGGCTTGATCTTATGCCAGTAGGGAGGCCTGTGACTGATGACTCTTTTAGCAGAGAAATCTAGAACTGAAAAAAAAAGAATTTGAATATGGGAGAAGGTCATGCTCCTTCATATGTTTTAGAGAGAGAACATTATCGTCCTTCATGGGCTGCGGGGGGATGGCCTGCTTCACCATTAGCTTCACTACAGGTGGTGAAGGACTCTTGACATCCCCTGTTCCAGGCTGGGTTCCCACCTCAGGAGACAGTCCTCACTGAGCTTGTCCGGTATGGCTGCAGTTATTCAAAAACTGCTCCAGAGTGGCTCTCCTGTGAGGTCACATACTCCTTCAGGCATGCATGTGCTCCTGTGTGGGGTCCTCCTCAGGCTGCAGGTGGATGCTCCATTGGGGACTCATTCACACATCACAATCCCTTCAACTCAAGTTCACACTGGTGTTCCAGCCTGTCCAGTACATCAGCACAGAAATAACAGCACTGCCCCAGCCCCCGGCCAGCCCTGGCACATGCCCATGGCTGTTATCAAAATGTTCTCAGGCACAAATCAGTGCAGCACTACAGCAAGCAGCAAAAGCAAAAAGCAGCAAGCAGCCAATAACTAGCACTAGACTCTAATATCCAGTCAGGCAAGCGAGCCCCATAGCAAGCACAGGAACCTGCTTATCACTAGCTGAACAGCACTAACATTTATGAGTTCAGTCTAGTACGTACCAGTCAAATCTGTCATCATCTCAATGGTTCGACTCCTGCCTGGCTCCCCAAAAAGGANGCCACTGGGAGGAAAATTAACTCCACCCCAGCAAAAACCAGCTGGGGTAATGCATATATAATGGCCATCGTAACTCTTGCTGCATTGCAATAGGTGTAAGGGACTGAAAGAGCAGCAGAAAGCTGATACAATGCAGGGATCTGTTGATAGCCATTATTCTTGCAGAGCAAGCTGCAGAGCTTGAGAGGCATGACATAAGAAGCCAGTGTCATTCCAGGGGATGTAAAGCTACAGGTATGTAGCTTTTACATCTCAGAGTTGATGGGAGCTGTTGTAAGTAGTGGGTACACTCTTTTGATTACTTAGCTTCTGGATTGTTCAGAGTTCAAAATGTCATTTTCAGAAGCTTGAACTATGTCTTGAAACATAAAATTCTACCGGAGAGATCTCAGTTGGGACAATTGTACCCTTGAGTCAGGCTGGTTAAAAGTTGACCTGCAGTTGGCATAACTGGAACATCAGTGTAGAAATAATAGAATAATGGAATATTCTGAGTTGTAAGTAAGAAGAATCACTGAAGTCCAACTCCTGGCCCTGCACGGGACACCCCAGCAATCACCCCATGTTCCTGAGAGCATTGTTCAAACACTACTTGAACTCTGTCAGTCTCGGTGGTGTGACCACTTCCCTGGGGAGCCTGTTCCAGTGCCCAGCCACCCTCTGGGTGAAAAACATTTTCTTGATATCCAACCTGAATCACTCCCAACACAGCTATTTGCCATTCCCTCAGGTCCTAAGTGTTAAGAGCTGGGATCCCACTGCTTTTTAATCTGTTTGATGCATGAGACAAAGCTGTCTCCTGCAGAGCAGTAAACATAAAGATATGTGAAATCAAAAATACTACCTTTAAGTGTAATTTCATACTGGTTATTTGAAAATACAGACTTCCTCCAAAACCATCGACTGTTTCGAGATGAATCAGTGGATTCATATAGAGAAGTTGTATGAAGCTGGAGTATAATTTCCCATTCAAAGTATTTCTAGTGAAAAAATGAGTCAGAAACCATGTGCTCTCACAAATACTACTATTAACAAAGTGTGCTGAAGGCAGTAATGAGCATTCAAGTCCATAATTGCGTATTGTACTTGCTAAAGAGTTGAAGAAAATAGTCGGTAACAGTGTATTTAGAATTCCCTTGTGATTTAGTCTATTTTCGTTGTATTAACATCACTTAGAGATTGTATGTAAATATTCTTTTCTTTTCTTCACAGAAAATTTTAAACCATTTATATGCTATAACATCACAGTGTATCCTCTTTATGGAAGTAACGTAGCAGCTCCATCTTACACACAAATGTATGCTGAAGAAAAAAGTAGGTGTTTTAAAGTAATCATGTTATGAAAGATGTGTTGTAGTCTGTTTCTCAGGATATGTTATCTTTGAGTGATTTGGTGCTATTATTTGAAAGAGAGATGAAGGTGGTGGAAAAGCCCCCAGGTTTCAGGGTTCCTGACTTCTGTTCTGTTCAGCCACAAAATTGGTCTATAAGAAAGTATTCGTCCTGTGAAACAGGTGCATTGCTGCTTGCACCCACTAATTTTTTGTGAAGTTTACATATTGTGTACAAAGGACTTGGAAAGAGTACAGCTCCAAACACAAAAGAGTTTTTTAAACTAGGTATCTCTTCAGTGTTACAGCTTATTTAGATATATGATGATACTTGATTTTAATGCTTGACTACATTTGTCAGTCTTAATACATGAGGAAACTCCATGCATAAAATAAAATGGGGGGGTTTGAAAAGCTTACTTTTTGTTTTATTTTATAATGTAATAAAATATTTGCAGTCCTGCACATAAAAAATGATAAGAAGACATGACACTGTAATTGAATAGAAACTGTGGATGCAGTAGTGTTTTGCAGGGGAAAGGGTAAAGTTTCTTTATTTGTAGACGTTCAGTGTGAATTCAGTGATTTATACAGCCAGCTATAAGAATGTCACTTACCAGTAATTTTAAGATTCCATGTGAAAATGTTGATTTGTGTCTGTGTGCATAAATAGGTCTATATAAATGTGCACACACATGTAGTACAATACACCAGTAAAGAGCATTAATTACTGGGGGGAGGTAGTGGAATATTTCATGTTTGAGTAATACTTACTAGCACAGTTAGAACTGTGTTTTGACTGCTTTCCTGTTTATAGGTAGCTGTGACAGCACTCAAGGTTGTTAGAGAATGGGAAGGAAGTTATTTTTTTTTAAACTGAAACACAGAGAACTCTTCAAAGTGATGAACAATGCGTGTGAGGTGGCATTGTGTCAGCAGAAAGTCTTTGTTTAGTGTGTTGGGCAAGGCTGGGGGTGCTGGAAATGCTGTTTGAATCCCAGCTCAGCCAGAGACCTCCTGCATCAGCAGTAGCCTTGCACCTAAGTCCCCCCCATGAGTGCACTAAGGATACTTTACCTCTTGATCTCTCTCTGATATTGTAACAATAGAGCCTTTTAATGCTCTCAAGGTATTTCAATGCAGTAACACCTAGAACTATGCAAATGCCAGAATAGATGAAGGGAAGTTTAATCAG
>VYZQ01067921.1:4890-38765 GCA_013400655.1 Mystacornis crossleyi | reverse complement strand
AAAAAAAAAAAAAAAAAAAGAGAAAGAATGAGAGAGAAAAGTAAGATATATGTGCCACCCTTGGAACCAGCATGGTCTCAGCTGCCATAAAATCCAAGGACAACAGCAGTGCGACCGTATGGATCTTTGTGCAATGGTTTTTATCTGTTCTGGCCTTCTCTGGCCACATCCCCAGGTGGGGCTTGCAGTCTGATAGCCACTCTGGGACTAGACTGGGGCTCCAGGGGTGGGATGTGGGGCATTGTTTCTGGTGTGCCAGTGACTGACAGCTGGACTAGACAGCTCCAAAGGGGGCACTGCACTGTCCCACTTTTGCAGAACTTTCCCTGACCTCTCTCACACAAACACTTTGGTTGTGTTGAGCCAGTAATCACTTTTCTCAGGCTCTCACATCAACAAATAATCAACATGACAGAATATGCACCTTAGTAAAATGACACTTTTCTTTAAGGGAAGAAAAGAAACAGAATTGGCTAAGCATTTTCAAGTACATCCTTTTTAATGTAACTGCATATTTTGCAGTCATATTAACTAAAGTTTAAATTAGCTGGACTGAAGCAAATTATGTAAGAAAAGATGGCTTTTAAATCATTAGAATACAATCAGTCAATTTAATGAATGGAATTCAGATAATTCAATATTATTCTTTTTATTCCTTCTTAACCTTGTTAGCTTTTCTAAGGGTAAAATACGCTGAACTTTCTCAAACCAGGTACTCAATTTCAAAAGATCCTAAGATTTTCTTTTGGCAGTCATTATAAGTTAGGCTGCCAACAGTAAAACCGAAATAAGCTCAAGAATTCTAAAGGCATTATCAGATGTCAGGCATTCTGAATTTAATTGAGCTCAAATCCTTATAAAATTTAGACCAGCAATGTATCCCGAAAAGTAAAATATATCCCGATATTTAATTAATCCTGGATTTACTTAGGCAAATCCTCTACATATGAAAAAAAAAAAAAAAAAAAACAAAAAAAAAAAGAACAANAAAAAAAAGTAATTTGACCACTGTGGGCTCAAAAGTATTCAATTCATTAGAATTTTTGTTCTTAACATGGTCTTCAACTCAAGCTTAAATAATATTACAGACTGCTTTTCATTCTAAAGCCCAAAAGTACCTGTGCCTTCTGTCTCAGATACAGTAGAATTATATCTTCAAAGATTTTCCAAATGACAAACTTGTTGCAGTGTTAGTGACACATCCTCAAACAAATACAAAAGAGAAGCAACTTCTGCTACAGAAAAGAGGTGTTACAATGATGAGGCGGAGACAGGCTGAGATACGTCTATGGTAAGAATGAAAGAACGAATACTTGTGGAGAACCAAGGATAAGTATGTTTTTTCTCAATTTTTTTTTCGATTGGAAGAGACAGTCCTGCGGAGGTGGCGCAGTGCTGTTCTGAGCCAACTTCTTTTCCCACCTTGAGACTCATGCTCAGTCGTCCCCCTCCCCGTCCTTCCCTGACTCGCTTCCTGAAGGGCTCTAAGGGGCTGGCTGTACAGGAATGAATGAAATGGTGTGAAAAATGTACTTCACCAGGTTAACTATAAAAGGCAGTGCATTAGTCCCCCATGCTCTCTTTATCCTCTCTTTTTCTTTGTCTCTCTGCCCCAGTTCTGGAACATCCATACAGCAGGACAAATGCAAGATCTAAACACTGGTGATCTTTCTTCCCTTTCTCCTTTTCCTGCCTTTATTCCCTCCTCCCTTGCTTTGTCTGGGCAAAGTGGAGCTATCATATTCTACCCTATACTCTGTTTTGATGTTTGTTGTGAGGATTTGGGGCTTGTTGAAGCGTGTTGTGATAATTAAGGGGTTGCTAGCCAGCACATTTGAGACTAAATAGGGTGCTAGCTGCCAGAGTTAAGACAATTGTACAATAAAGCATAAGAACTCCCCAACACAGGAGTGGTGTCTTTGTTCAGCCTGACATTAATTTATAAGGAACACCATGCTCCCTACTGGTTGGTCGTGATGTGGAAGAAAGTCACCAGCACTGACCAAGGAAAGAGAATTGCTTTTTTACATCTTTCCGTCTGTAATTGAGTTTGGGCCTGTAATGTCATCTAACCACTTCTGACAACCTGCCAAAATGGAGATGGCAAGGTCTTACAATAAATTGCTACAGAAATCATCCTTCATCTACTCAGTTCAATGCCACAGCAACTTTTAGCATATACCCCTCTTATCTTTAAGTTTTCCTAAACAGCTGAGACAGCCTTAATCATTTCATTAAATAAATAAATAAACAAGCCAAAGAAAAGACAAGAAAAAAACATCTTTTTCAAACACAAATAGAAATGGAATTGAAAGCTATAGAAAAGCCACTGTCTATGACTCTTAATATTGTCTCTGTGTATTAAGACTGCACAAAACGTCTAGGAATCCTATTAATCACCTTACAACAGAAGACAGTTATTCATGTTACATATGCCATACGCAATCCAAATAAAAGAATTCCTGGCTGGAGAACTATGTTTGAAATTACTGCACAGTAATCAAGTAATTGCAGTGTCTACTACAGAGGCAATCTCCAGATGCAACTCCTACCAGTAAACATCTCAAAATTCTCTCAGTCGGAGTCCAGTCCAAAGCAGGGCTGATTATTCTTCTTTGTTCTTGCTGTTCTTCACAGATAAAGGAAATGCATCTGTTTTCATACCTGATTTTGATACTGTTGCTCATCCAGAACTACTACACTACAGGAAACTACAAAGATGAGAATAAACAACTTCCAGTGATATGGATTACTCTTCTTAGGGCTGGATAAATTTTGCATTAAGCAAAAATGTTTCTTTCAATACAGAATTCTTATTTAAAGAAGCTTTTTTACACTTTATATCATGGTTTTTGAAGCTGAAAAAGTTTCCTTCTGCCTTTGTATCACAGGAGAGATTGATTTTAGTTGCTACTCACCACTCCATATCTACTCTTTGCTTGAAAATTTTTAATTAGCCAACTTACTCATAAACAGACTCACACCTTAAAGATGCTATAAAAATAAGTTGGAGTACAGGACACGTGCTATAATCCACAATTTAAAATCACAGTCTCCAAAGATACCTGTTGTTAGCTTGTCTTCCTGAAATTTTGCTTAACTCAAACTTTTGTAATAGAAATAAACTTTTCTATTTATAGCTTCTAGAATAAACATTAATGAAAAATGTAAAAGATTAGGGTGAGGTATCCAATCAACTATGAACACTACCTACCTAAAAATCACACTAGGGACTTTTATCATCCTTCATGCTTCCCAGTTTCTATTCACAGCAAGCTCTTATAGCCTTTTCCCCCCTTAAATCCTGTCCTTCTCTCCTATGGATTCACTAAGTGTTTTTTAACTCAAGCAAGAGAGCAAGGGCTTCCACAGACAAATCAAAGATATTTTCTATGTCAATTCATTTACTGCACAAATTGTAGCATGCAGTGTACCTTTCAGCTGAATCTTTTAATTTATTTTCACCTGTATTTTCAGCATGTGTTTAATGAAACAGTTAGTGGGGCTGGAGAAGGTACAGAAGGCCAATTAAAACACTGAAAAGGACAAAGCAGTTGCCTTACAGGGGGACCCTGAAAAGGTTCATACTTTTCCATCTGTGAATGAGAAGGCTGAGGGAAGATGGAGGCTGATGAGGTCATGAGTGCAATGGAAAAAGAGAGAACAGAACTATAACCAAATCTCAATAAAACTATTAAGAAATTGTTTTAAAACAGGTAAGTTTTTCTTAAAGCAGTGAGTAACTTTGGATTAGCATCTGGTCACACAAGAAATAGTCGAAGCAGATAGTACCATGAGGTTTAAAGAATACAAGACAAATTTAGGCACAATGAGTCCATTAAATGTGCTAAATAGAACAGGCAACACTTGTGGATCCTGGGGTGCCAGAGGGAAAATGCTGATCTGTCCATGTGGTTTAAGCCAAATGAGAATCGAAGTCATATATTGATTTATTAATGATATGTAATTAACCAGCAATCACTGAACAGACAATCACAACAGATAAACCACAGCACTGTATACCTACAAAATGCATTTACATTCCTTAGAAACTGAGACTAGACAGAAATTTCTACTTCTCCTTAGCAGAAGAGGCAAATGATGCCTTCTCCAGTTACCTAGAAACAGAGACTAGACAGGAATAAGGGAATAAAGGTAGGTATTTATTTGAAGGGCCTTCAGAGGTACCACCCTGAGGACCCAGAGGCTACTTCCAAAGAGGACCCCAAGATGGACGACAAGTCACGAGTTCTTCACACTGTTATAGGTTTGGTCCATTTGCATATCAGCATAAATTCACTAATTAAAACTTTAGCTTTCTTCAATTTCTCCACCTCTCTCGTGGCCCTAGTTTCCACCTTTAGGCCTAGGACAGCCTGAGTGTCCTTGAACAGCAAGCTCAGAGAAGCTTTATTGTGTCTATCTGGCCTAAGAGAGCAGCTAACAAGCTGTAAGAAACTTCAGAGTTATACACTAAGCAATACAGGATTTGAAAAATATAGAAGTTAAAACCTAAGGCATCACAATTAATTAAAAAAATTCACAGCTGATTGTTCTATCTAGATTATTTATATTTTCAGTATTGAGGAAGCTGCACTGTCATAAGTAGTTTGTCATCCTGGCATACCAAAAGTGCATATTGAAGCTATCCAGATGCCCACCTGGAAAGAGCATTAATGTTTTGAATTCTATTTGAGGTTGGGCATTCAGCTTTTTTTACAATTATATATATTTAAAAATATAAGTCACAAATAGTTAAGATACATTTAACTAAAATTATCTCAAAAAAGAACTCTAAATGGACACCTTTAGCTTAGAAAGTTTAAACAATTAAAGGCATTAAAAAGGTAAAACACTTATAAATGCTAACTGAAACAGTTCATCTTCAGGTTGCAGCAAAAATATATGCAAGAGCTAATGCATATGGCATGAATAAAAAGTTACACAACTTCAAAGATATTGATCTTATCTTCTTCTGAAATTTATTTTTTCCTTTGTCACTCTGATTATACAAAATAATTAACTTAGAATTTACAGAACTAGCTACTTTGTTTTATTCACAATATGAAAACACAATATTTAAACACAAAATGAAAAAACATAAAATTGTTTCAGCTAATGTATCCCAAAACAAGGGATAAAAATACACCAAAATTAGCCTTAGACCATGGAACAAGACTAGAAACTGCAAAAGAAAATACTAATTAGAAAATCTGATAAACTGAAAAAGCAATTGTACTGTGATGTGATGAAAGTCAGAACTCACAGAAAACAGTGAGTCTTTGATTTCAAATAAATTAAAATCAATGGCACTGCTGCAAATGAAATCAATGCTTACATGGCAGATTTATGTAAGAAGTTAAAACTCTAGATGCAAAATAGCATCTAAATTCCAAACTTATGTATAAGGCTTCCAATCTGATTTCATTTTTGTGACTGAAAACTGCGAGTAAGAAAATCACTATGTCATAACAGTAACAGTACAGAAAGAATACAAATTCCATCTTGCACTTTCACATTCTAATCAGCAAGATATATTTCATAACTATTATTATTATTTAAATTAATGTTTACACTAAAAGAGCCCAGTAGCTTGCAGAAAAGATGCATAAATTGCAAACTTGTTCTGCAAGCAGCTCTTCCCAAGCCTTCTCAGCTCTCTTACAGATTATAGCCTATTAGAAAGACCTGTCAGTCTTGCAAGTCTTTATGTTTCAGCCACTTACAAATAATAAAATTCTGTAAAATTGCTTTTGTCTCTTGATACTTCATTATTCTTTTGGCCAACTCCACTCTCCCCTCCACTTCCCTTCTCTCTCCTCTACCTGCCACTCCCTTCATTACCCCCTCATTTTCCCTGCCTTCCCCTTTCCCTTCCTTTTCCTGTCCCTTCTATACTATTTTTGCACTAGATACAGCCAAAATAGTTAATTTGAAGAAAATGGGGCTGCACATAACACAGTGGTTACAAAAGAGCACATGTGTTTAGTACACTCTCTTTCAGTGCATCATGCATCTTCCAAAACTTAAGTACCTCCCAAGCCTAGGTAGAAACGTATTTTTAAAAATCTCTGCTGTTGTGAATGTTTAGAGTATCATTTACTCCAAAAGTCATATCTGTCCAGTGTTCAAGAGAAATCTGGTTAGTTTAGACATAGATCTTTTCTTATGGTCAATGGAAATTCAAACGTTAAAGGTTACTGCCTTATGGGTTTTCTAAACTGCAAAAAGGAATCTAAACTAAAAAAAGGTTTGGATTCTCAGTGGCATAGGCAGCAGCTGGTTCAAGGCCCCAGAAAACTCTGAAATCCTGTCATTAAAGAGAAAAATAGATCTGACCTCCTATTTTCTTTCTATATAGCACGATGTAGATGTTTTTAATACATGCATGTCTACTAGTAACTTTATTTTCTTAACGTTGGAAGTAGACTCAATGATGTAGAAGTTTGATGGTGAGAAGATGAAATTGCTTTAAAAATATTGCATTTTTGAATGTAAGCGGTGTTAAAAAACACTAGTAGGATACTGAGAGCTAAGAATAAAATGGAATAAGTTAGGCTTTTATGTCCAATTGGAAAGAGTCAATGCTGCATTTTAAAGCAAACTAAGCCTTATGTTTACTTCAGAGGATCACTGTTTCACAGGGGAATAAAAAACAGAAAAGGAGAGCCTGTGCTTGCAAATTAATTACAAAGACATTATTAAAAAAAAAAAAAGGAAAACCCCATTAAAGTTATTAAAAAATCAGATTTAGATAAATTCAAGAACTATAGTGATACTTCAGATGTGTAGATGTTTCTGTAACCAGGAGGAATTTGTTCTTCCCAAAGTGGGAGATGGTGGCCAGAAAACACGTAATTCTTTGGAGACTGATAATTGAATAACTGCAACTCCCTCATCCCATAGAAAGTTATTTATCACAGAGGTGTAGAGAGAGAAGAAACAGATAGAGGAGTAGAAAATGGGTGTGTTGGTATCCCACACCAGAGTCTAGTGTCTGTCTGTAAGCATGTGTGGGGATCCCAGTGTTCAGTCACTTTGCCTTCACCACTCCAGCCCCTAGTGAGAGACTTTCCAGAGAAAGCACAGAAAACAGTAGTGCCAGGACCAGTCTCCCCTGCTCAGAGAGCAGGCTGTGGAGGGCTCACCTCCTGTCTTAGCACCAGAAGTAGCATTAAACAAGTATCTCCAAGGGAAAGCAAATGCCAGCCTTAAGCAAGAAAGCAAATGCCCCTTCACACAACACCGGATGTGTTTGCCCCAGGTAGCACTGGCATGTAACATTCCAGTGACATGTATTCTGAGGAGTAAGTTTTCTCTGCTATTTCCCTTAGGCTACATGGTTGCCCTGCTGCTAAACATTGCGGTCAGAGTGACTTGCCCATTACTAATTTTGTCTGAAATTTGAGACTCTTCAAGACTGAGATTCACAACACGAATAAAACCTGTCCTGTGGAAGGAGTAAAATGACATCTGCCATGTTACACTTGGCTCATTGTAAATACCCATCTGCCTGTACAGTTGAGAATCTCTCTTGACTGATGTGGCCCTTGCAATGAAAGAGTTGAAATGCAGGCTTGTTAAATAGGCTTCCAAGCCAACAAAGAAACTTAAACAGCAATTTGTTGTATTTATTTTATGATCTCATGATTCATAACCTTATTTCAGAACTTTGGATATTTCAGAAGGCTCAGCTTTCATACACCAGGGCAACATTGTGGTACTCAGACTTGCCAGGTCTTTCTATCCAGGAATTTCAAAGAAATGAAGGGTACAAATCCAAAAGCAGGGGCAGGAAGAATGTGGGTGTGAGAAGAAGAGAAGGAAAAAGGGTGCATAAATCTTCTTTTTCCACATTTTCTGAATTTTCATAGTCATTAAATACCTGCTTAACTCCTGAAATGTAAGCAGGAACGTTTAGGAAGGAAAAGTATTCAAAGCCAGTTGAGAAGGGGCTTTGAGCAACCTGGTCTAGTGGAAGGTGTCCCTGTCCACGGCAGGGGGATTATAACTAGATGATCTTTGAGGTCCCTTCCACCCCAAACCATTCTATGAGTCTATGAAAAGAATGGTAATAACCACAACTCATGTCTGGACAGTTTAATTTCCTTTTCTACATTTTTTTCCTATGTTTGCACAAGAATGGCAGAGAAGACGGGCTCCTCCTAAGCTGGGTGTCTAAGAGAGCAGTTGCAAAAAACAGTGGCTTCCTCACTACGTACACCACAGGGATCACACGTTTTGCACTCACAGGATACAAAATATTATGTTCAGACTTCACCTCCAGGGTGGTATTGATGATCAACAGATTTGCTGAAGAAATCAGGCTTGGTGGCACCTGGTCCACCCCAAACAGGTGCTTGCACCTCAGGTGCTTACAACATGGGCTTCCACCTGACTACCCTGGGAAGGCAGCTGGGTTACCTGTAAATAGCTTCCCAGGGCACAGGAAGGGATTTTTCACTCATGTTACAGTGTGGTCTGGGGGAGCAAAAGGGCTCCAGGCAGGTCCTTGTGGTGCTTAGGGTGCTCAGGGTCAGCACTACAGAGCTGAACTGGCAGCTACAGGTGCTGGGCAGGGGCCTGGGTGGACACCCTACAGCACAGAGAAATTGTGTCATCTGGAGGAAGGGGAATGATGTTGTGTACAACTTTTGTCACTGAGAGGGGTTTCCATGCCCCCTCTTCTCAGAGGAAAGCACAAATTTTCAGCTTTTCACCAAAAAATGTCCATGAATTTTCCCATGGGGGGAAAGAGGTGATACTTGGGAAAGAGGTGATACTTTGGGGAGAAAAGCTGAAGTAATTTGTAGATGGCAAAATGAGCATTTTCGAGGGAAAAACTGGGGTATATTAGAGATGTCATAGGTCACATTTCAGGAGGAAGATGAGGTACATTAGAGGGGAAATGAGCTTACTGAGGAAAAAGCTGAGGAAACTTGGAATAAAATTAGCTTTTTTGAGGAAAAAGGTGATGAAATTTAGGGGGAACGGAGGTAACATTCTGGAGTGGAAATCTAAGGTACTTGTAACAAAATGAGCTTTTTTGAGGGGAGGAAATATGAGGTAATGTGAGAGAATTAAAAGATTTTCGAAAAAGTTTGAAGTATTTTATAGGGACATGCCATGAAGGAGAAACCTGAGAGGGTTCAGTTTTTGAGGAACATATGTAGTACATCAGAACATACATGGTAAGAATTTTGCAGAGAAAGGCTTAGGTTTTCTAAGGGAATCATCAACATTGTAGAGAAGAAAATTTGAAGTAACTGAGAGGACTGAGCAAGCACCAGGGAAGAGTGCTGTCATTGATGGGAGTAGTGTTGAGGCTACTGATCGGGAATAAGGTGAGCATTTTTGAGAGTGAAGTCTGGGGTACGTCAGGGAATACACTAACAGTGATGTAGCAAGATGTGGAAAGGAGGAAGCTTTAAGGAGGCCATGCTGACAAATCTGTCTGTGCGGTAATTCTGGCTCTAGGGTACCAAAAGGTATTCAGTAAAATGCATTTGCAGACTCTGTTCCATATGTACCAGCCTTCCTACCCCACTTGGCTGTAGCACCTGCCAGTCAAATTGCACTGCACATGTTATTTCACCCGTGCAACAGCGATTGCAGTTCTTGCAGTGGTGAGGCAATTGCTTGTTTGACTAAGGACTACCACAAGGAAACTCAAGGATGGTAGTTTTTTGTCCCCAAACTCCTGTCTGAAGTCCAGATGGGAGTCTCCTGATGTTGCAAAGTACAGAACAGGTCTTGTGGTTCTACAGGATCAGTGGAAAGAGGGAAAGAGGGAAGGAGGTTTCAAGTCTTAATTTGGCGATATTGCACTTTGCTAGGCATGAGTTGAAGAAGTCAGGATGTGTGTCTGCAGGTGAGTTCAGCCCCATGAGGCTGAAATAGGAGGCTGGGCTGTGAACAGGATGGAGAGAGCCTTGTGAGGGGCTTAAATTTGTTCCCATGTCATGGGACCAGCACGAAAAGTTATGGATTTCCCCATGCAAGACGCTGTTGAAGATTAATTTCAAGAAAATATAGAGTGCATTCTTGGGAATGATGCTTGGATATTTAAAAGCTGATTGACAATAATATAGAATCAAGAATAATTTATTTTTTACCTCTGAATTTGATATCAGCACCTACTGAACATTCATTAACACTTGGATGTAACTAGAAATTTCAATTTTTAAGTTTCACCAGAACTTTAATAGGGAAAAGTAGTCTGAATACATATGAAAACTTGTGAAAATTGAAACAGAAAGTATAGGTTAATGAAAATTGAAAATTAAATGTTTATGTGAATGAAGGCATTTTGTGAGCTCAGACTGCCATATTTGTGTGGCTAGTTTTGCTTTTATATATCACAAGCAACTTTTTACAGGAGGCAGTTTCATCTTAGTACTTCAAAAAGGATTTAGTGATGCACTTTGCAAAAGTAATGACTTGGTGTGTATTGGAAATACAGCACTTTAGACACTTAAAACAATGGGATAGCATCTATTGGCAGAGAATGAAGTACTTCTTCAAAAGTCAATACAAATATTAAAATACATACAACACTTAGGTCTATATAGAATAGTTAAATCAGTTCATGCAGTTTATTGTGATTTAATACTACAAGCTGCTGTATGGTTTTCAGTTTGTAAGAGGGAGATGTAAATTGTGTGTTTGGCTTTTTAAAGACTACATAACTTTGATACTGGCAAACATTATTGGCTGAGTAAGATGAGGTGTAGGTGTCCACATTAACTTTTTATATTGTTATGATTATTTTGTTCTCCTACATTGCTTATAATCACTTTTCTTAAGGATCTCGAATGCTGTACCACACATTTCAAGTAGAATTCAGTAACACTAGTTTCACTTTTTCTTCACTGAATGAACATAAAGTTGGAGCTAATTACTCTGACTTATGTCTCTTAATCTTTCAAATACATCAGGGCAGCTGATACATCCATCTACTCTGGACTTCTAGAAGACCAGCAGCTCCCAAGAACAGGCACTGCAAGTGTAGACGAATAAGCTAGCTTGGTTGAAATGGCATCAGACTTTCATGTCTAGAGAACTGAAGACCACTACATTCTAACTAAAAATGGTTCCCCTCCCTGTTATTCTTGTCTTTTGTCACTATCTAATGAACCAAAAAGTCTACTGTTTTCTGCAATTATAATAATCCTCTCAGTTTTCTTCATGTGCTGTTTTCATCTTGGGCCTTATGACAATAATGCTGAAAAAGACCTTTCAGTTGTAAAGAGAGAAAAAAAAGAAATGATCTTTGAAAAACACCTGATCATTTAATAACAACTCAAACTGTGGACTACCATAAGGGAAACGCAGTAGACTGGAATGATCCATCATACCAAATTTGTTCAGTAACAATTTAACTTCTCTTGTGCCTCAAGAGAAAAATTTGAGACTGTGTTTATCCTGAGTTTTAAGTCAAACAGAAGTAAATTAATTTTTAATATAAAATTAGTATTGCTCTTTCTAATGAGGCACTCCTAGAAATCCACTGCATTAAATATTTTCAATCTGACTTTCTCTAAAATACTCCTGGGAATGTGTACAGAGTATCCCTTATTCATGCAGAAATTAAGTGGAAAATAAGCAGCAAGAACTTTAGCAATAATAATTTGTGCAGAAAGAGAATCAGCAGGAAAGCAGCTTTTGATTGCAATCCTGACATTTTTTCTTTCTGATGTGCAGCATTTTGGTCCCAACCCCATGATGTGATTTCTCCCCTTACATGGGAATATCCTCTCCATGTGAAAAAGAGGAGCATATTTGCCCCAAAGACTGTCAGGTGTCAAAGAGGAAACCCAGGACTTGGGGAAATAAAAGCTGGGTCCCTCCCTGGCGCATTATTGCTGTTTTTGCTGGGCTCATGGAGGCCCTTCTGAACAACCTGCAGACACTTTGCTGTTCTATCAGTCACTTTTAGGACACTAGTGCCACTAATGAAACAAAGGTATTATTAATGCTGCTTAGTAGCACTCACATGTTCAGAAAAAGCAACAACGGGGGCGGGTCGGTGTTGCAGGGTGGGATGGGGTTTCTGAGGTGGCTTCTGCCAAAGCCTGTCCTGGCTCCCTCTCAGCTGACTCCAGAAGTCCCCACCTGACATCATCCTCCTCAGTCTCGGGTCCACACAGGATTCCTTTAAGGCATAATCTTAACAATCTGCTTCCTCCTTTTTGTGTTTGATTTTTTATTCATTAATTGCTAGCAGAAGTTTGGCCATGTTCACCCAGAAGCTGTTATTAGACTTTTCCCTGGCTACAGTAACTATTGGTACAGAAGGGGATGGTGTTTTTCATGCAGCAATAACCCTGTCTGGTTTCTTCTGAGCTGAGGACAAACAGGGTACCCAATACTTGCATGGTCCTGAGAAAGCAGATTTTACCACAGCAAAACCTAGCCAGGTTAAGCCAAGCCTGAGCATGTCCCAAGACCCTGCATCAGGAACAAGTTGCTGACAATTGAAAATGATACTGGGTTCTGTTTCCTTGATCAAATATCTTATAAAATCCATTCCTTGCATGAAACCTTAAAAATAACACTGCTGATGTGTCGTACTAGCAGTGTTCTATATGTCAGCTGTTGTTGTACTGCAGAGCCTGGGAGCCGGTTTAAGAAGCAGCATCAAAGTGTTCAGGTATGGTCCAAAAGCTGTATCAAATAGCTCCTGCATGAAAGGAATCCATATTAGAGTAGATGTCCTAAAGAAGACCAAGATGGATGCTCATGGAAGCTGTAGGAAACTTGCTCCAGTGTTTTCAAGAAAATTGCAATAAAAGAAAAAAGAGGCCGAGTTTCTTAATGTCCAGTAGGCAGCCAAACCATTCCAGTCCTATTCTAGTTCTTTATTTTCCCTTTCTAGTTCATGTCTCTTTTCTTCCATGCACAGTATTCTATTTTTAATGCAGCACTTTCACGGTTTGGCAAGCAGTCTGAGAAAAGTAGGAATAACATGTTAAAAATGAGATTACATATTGCCAGGGCAGAATCCTCCAGCAGCAGTGAGTGTGTCTCACTAAGGCAGCTTTTAAAGAGCACTAGTAGAAAGGGATTGTCAGTAAGAATGATCTCAGGATTTGCAGATTTTCTGAATAGAAGTTACTATAATTATAAGTTTAACTACAGATCTTACAGCATTGCTAGCATCACTGTGCTAGCATGTTATTATTCTGACTAATCTTTCCCTTCAATTGCAATAGATCTCAGGGGCCCAGCTGTGAGAGGCCACTATACAAAGCATGAATAGACTTGAAAAATGAACTGGCTTGTGTACTGAGGTATTTAAAACTTGAGACATGGCAGTATAAGTTCCTTTTTGGGAAACAATTATATATTTTGCAATACACTCTAACCAGGCAAAAAACTGTTAAAGTTTATAAAAGAAACTAGTATTTTTAAAATAATTAGAAATCTGTAAACTCATAAGGTAAGAATAATATTTTTAGAAGGATGGTTTACTTGTACATATGTGCCTATTAAAATGCACACATGCTTACCTGCCCTTCTACAAATGTTTACTGGAGTAATTTTTCTCCTTGTTTTCTCTTGTAAATAGTGCTCTAAGAGTTTCTTTCAAAATCTTAATTTTGAAATTATTTCCTCTGTAATGCATGAATAATGCAGATTTTCCAAACTCTAAATGAAATTACAGTCTACTACAATGTGTTGGATAGTTCAAAATGTGTATAGGAAATTAGATAATCCATCCCCTTGAAATACTTTGGCCCCTTTAAAAATGTGACTTAAAAACACAGGAAACGCTGCATAGTTTGGTGTGAACTGAAAAATGTAAAACATAAAACATTTGTAAACTGTAAAATGAAACATTCTATGTTATGTGAAATTAATAATATGGAAGTTTTCAGTGTCTTAAAAACAAGACTCTTTTCGAAAGTATTTTTGACCAATTTTTGGCTGATTTTGCCCCCACTTTCAGTAGTTTTATGCTCCAGGGAACTATAAAAGAGATACTCCTGCTTATATATGAAGAGAAAGAGATTTTTATGAATATCAAACAAGCATAATTTATGCAGAAAGTCTATTTAAAACTCTGTTTGGCACTTTTACTTGCATTAGTAATATGAGAACACCATTAAAATGAATTTTCCAAAAATGTGTTGGACCCCAATTCTCTCAACTCATTCCCATAGTTACTTAGTTTTCATTGCCCAAGGACTGCTAATATATTAGTATTAACAATATCCTCTTTATTAACTTGCATAGAGATACTTACATGTCCTCTTATGTGAATATATTTGCATTTATTTATACACATATGTATTTGCAAACTCATTTAATTAAATCCTGGTCCCCAAAAGATAAATTTTTAAAATCCTAATGACTTCAGCAAGAATCAGAATCTTATTCCTTGATTCCTGTATTTTATCATCAGTAATTTTAGCCTCAGAACAGTAGATCAGCCTCTTACAGGTGTATAGATAGCCTTTATGGACTTTGAATCTTCTTGCACACGACCATGCTCAAGTTTGGCCATACTGGTTTAACTGATTTTTGTGATGCTGCACATGTGTCATGGAGGTACATGAAAACCACTTCAAGCAGATAACAAACTCAGGCAAAATTTATTTCTCAGCCAAAATCAATGGCCGAAACTAACAAATGACAGGGGTAACCACAAAGACACTCCAATAACATTTAACAGGTTCCAGGTGCACTGTTACCTTTCAGGGATATTGTTATTACATGGACAGGAATGATGATCCAACGTGCACATGTGCTCAAACACACACACTGGGGGGCCTCTCACCCAGAATTAGACAGGAAATAAATTTGCTTCACTCAAAACGTCCTGGAATTGCTCAAGGATATCCAGTAGAAAAATAGTCACTCACCTGGGAGTGGAGGGAGGGCACTTAGTCCTGGGAAGTCTCTTTGGATGCCATCCCAGTCCCCAGGGGAGGCTTCCCATCACTGACACACTGCTTTGAGAAACACCACACATGGTTTCTGTCAGGGGCCTCATTTATAATCTGGTAAGTTGGGGTTCATGGTCATACACGATCATGGTCCAGAAACTTCTCTGCCTCTCACTGACTGGGGGCCCTTGCTGTGGTCCAAGGGTTCCTGCCCTTTTGACTCCCACAACTGCGGGTGACATGTGGTGGGGCCATGGTTGTACCTGTCACAGCCATGCTGTAGTAATGTGGTGTGTGGGGTCGATGGACCGATGCTGCATTTTTCCCATGGTGTCCCTGGTGGAGACGCTTTGGTGGTGCCTCGCTGGGGAGGGGAGGGGAGGAGAGGGGAGGGAAGGACAAGTGGCCGACGAAGGGAGAACTTTCTAGCACAGTGATGTGGGGACAGATCATTTCATAGCAACATGGGGGCTGTAATGTGGACTTAGCCACTGCAACACTGTCGTGCTGTACAGCACAAAAGAAAGGGTGCGGAAAACTGGTGGTGGCCAGGTATTGTCCAGGGGAGTGAGGTGCTCCTGCCATAATACATTATGTGTAATGTATTCTTCACTGGGTTTACTCACAGAAATAATATTTTAACTTTTGTCACTTCTTCACATTTTTCCTCTTCTATAGATGCATGTAGAAGAAGTTTTCGTATCTTTTTAGGCTGCACAGACCATTGCTAACAAGATTCTAGAATGATTTAGGAAGCTACACTAACAGATTATGTTACAGAACTACTCCATATTCAAAAGAATTAAAGCCTGTCAGTGTATTTTACTACCATATAAAGTAAGATATCTTATCCTATCTTATGCCTTATCAGCAGATGGTCTTGCCAATTATCCTATTACCCATAACTTCGGATGCATTACTGAACTATTTGACTCCATATCATTTAAATCTCTTACCTAAAATGATTAAAACAAAAAGGAATAAAAGTACATGAATCAGTAATGGTCTCTTCAGACTAGTATGTGGAAACCTTGGCATACTTTAAAGATGGACTTAGGAAATATCCCATACAAATTTGGTGATACAAGCAATTCCTATAGTGTATGATTCATAACTCACAGGAAGCACACGAAGCAGATGCTGCACTGAGTTATGTCCTCTATCACTTCTCGCCTGTTTACTGGTGCAAGTTGGAACACAGCTTATCTTTCTGACAGTTCTAGTGCTGATACTAATCTGTATCTTTAGCTTCCCAGCTTAGAAGATTTCTGTACTTACCTTTATAAGGAAATCGTAAAACCATTATTAAAAATTAATCGCATACCAATTGTGATTATAATTATGCATCAAATTATCTGCTCACTATTATTGGTCACTACATTTATTTGTAATCAAAGCAGTTTCTTTGTGATGCATACTTCATGTTTTGTGTAAAATAAGGAAAAGATAAACTTTCTTTTTTCTTAGTTCACTAATTGTTGTGCCAAGTATTTTTTTCTTCCTTGGGTAAGCAAATTCTTTTTCAAAATAGTCACTATATTACTCATTGACTTATTTATTTTGAAATGTACAAACAGTGGAATAAACAGAGAGCAAAGAGGGATGTTTTCTGTTAAGTAATGAATAATTCAAGCAGTTAATGATGGAAACAATGACTTCATTGAAGCTACAGCTCTCTAAGGCAACACTGAAAAAAACTGTACTGAGACAGAGCCATCCTTTAAGTTAAGAATCAGAGCAGGTGCAGACTGTTGTCTGAGGGTTGTCACTGCCAGCTGAATGGACTGTGTCTCAGTTTTGACTGGCATGAGTAGGCAAAACTATTCACTGGAACCCTAGAAAAGGGAAATGGTGAAATGATTTCATCTGTATATCTGTTGGGGGTTGAGGGTCCAAACCAGGACAATATCATAAAACCTGAGAGCTGGGTTTGGTTCTGCTGTTACAACCGTGGGCAAAGGAATGACAAAGCTTATATGTGGAATAATTTCTAAAATACTCATGTGAAAGCTATCCACAGTGAAAGACATGCAAAAAGAGCATCCACACAATCTTTAACATACTATAAATGGCATTTATGGGAAGCTAGATCCAGTATAATGCTGATGTTAGAGGCATAGCTGATATATGTAGATACTTCTTCTTTCCTAGAAGTTATTTTAAATAGGAGAAACACATGCCTATAAATCCTTTTAATACTTTTTGCAAAACACTTTGCTTCACCAAGTACCCCAGAACAGCCAACAGACAGTTGATTAGGGCACTTCTCTGACAGACAAGACATGTAATATTCTCTGATGTTGACAACTGCTCTAAACTGAACTCTCTTGTGTTGTGAGTGTTTTAATAGCCAGGTTGTTGCCTCAAATAACTGTTGCCCAGTTCTAAAAAGAAACATTAAGCTCTTACCTTCAGCTGAGCGTGTCAACATAGAGTCCTCCTTCGACAGAGATGCACTCAAAATTCTGGGTATCCTATCTCAAGATCAGCAGTATTTAAGCTACAACCTTTTATATACATCCCATTAGTTAGTGCAGTGTAGTCCAGTTGTGAATCCTGGTCTGGACTGATTAAGTGAGAGTGTTTACATCACCTAACTGGGGAATTTCAGTTAGTGTAAATCAGATGCACAGTGCAGAGAGCTAACTCCTTCACAGATTGATTAGAAGCTCCAAAGTTATCGTCTTTACCGTTTCAAAGAAGCCTGTCTCTTGCAGCTGACAATGTATAAGAAGTCTAAATAAGGGACTTAAATTATGTGATTATTGCTTTAGTATTTTCCATTCAATACAGGAAAATTATGTATTTGGTTTAGACTCTGTGTTTTGTTTCAGGAGCACAGAAGTTAAGCACTGTGGTGATGAATATCACAACTGACATAACTCTGTATGGAGTTTGATGCCAACCATTGAGTCTCATCTTGACATACTACATTTGACTCCCAATGCTTTAACAATAAGCAAATTAAGCCACAGTATTCTTCCCAAGATATCCCAACCTCAGCCAGATGCACAGCTCTTTATTTACCTATTTTTAGAACCTAGCTATATATTCTTAAGACTTTTACCCTGGAGTTCTCCCAGATGTTTGATTCAGTACATAAACTTCAGTTTGTACAGAATTCAATGACTAGGGTACCCTGTAAATGCAACTTGTATAAACACTGAATTGGTACTAAACAGGAATACTGCTTCCTGTCAACTGCCAAACTGATTTAAAGATACTTTTCATGTAGAGGCTTATAAAATTGAAACGGTTGTGCCCTACACATTGAACTACTGATTGTAGTACCCATTATATTTGCTTATGGTGTCACGGCTAAGGCTTTTTAGTGTTCTCAGAGTATGACTACAGTCATCTGCAAGTCCTGGTAAAATATATTTTGGAACCTAAAGTTTTTCTTTCTAAAATGCAGAAAAGTTGAAATTCTTTGGAGATTTCATTCATTATTAGTAGCTGCATTAAATCTACTTTGTGTTACTCTCATGGTTTAAAGCAGTCCTAAAGCTCTTAGAGAACTCTCCATTGAGACAGGGCTGAATAGTTGTTTTTTTTTTTCCACACAGCTGTATAGAGATTACACTCTCCCCTGCACTGTGGTGGTCCCAGCATTTCCTGGGAGTCCCCACAGAGCGATAAACACCTAGAATAAAAACATATCCAGCAAGTTCCATGTTTTTCCAACAGTTGCTGAAATGTCTAACCCGTGACCTGAAATCTTACTGAATAAGACTGCACTTGGTGATTATCCTGTCATCCTCATGCTACAGAATTTCTAACATTAGTCTCTAGCTCAAGGTAGGATGAAGGGCTATGTGTTTGGAAGACCTCTCATACCGGATCTGGCAGGGATGGAGCCAATTTATTTCCCAGCAGCCAGTATGGTGCTGCACTTCACATTTGTGACTAGACCAGTGTTGATAATGTGTTTTAGCTATTGCTGAACAGCATTTGCATAGCATGGAGTCCTTTCTCTTTTTCCAGCCCTCTCCCCAGCGAGTAAGTTGGGGGTATGTGAGAAGCTGGGAAGGGACACAACCAGGAAAGATGATTTGAGATCACCAAGGGATATCCTATGCTGTATAACATCATGCTCAGCAATAGAAAGCTGCAGAGGCTTAGGGTTTCTTCTTTGATTGGGGGTGGGGGAAGGTAGCCCTTGCTCAAAAACTGGCTTGGAGGTGTTAAGTGCTTCATTTCTTTTTTTTTTTCTTTTTTTTTTTTTTTTTTTTTTTTTTTTTTTTTTTTTTTTTGTCTTTCCTTTGCTTAGTAAAGTATCTGTATCTCAGCCTACCAGTTTTCTTGTTTTGGTCTTCCTATTCTCTCCTCCAACCTGCTGGGGTGTGGGGTAAAGTGAGTGAGCAACGATGTAGTGCTTAGCTGTAGGTTAACTCACAGCAACTCTACAAAAATGAGCTGGCTTTAAGGCCAGTTGGAGATTCTGAAATCAGGACAGCTCCCTCTGAGGCAGTAAAAGAGGACTGTTCTAAAAAAAAAATGCGTATGGGGAATGTCTCTAACATTTTTGTCTAGCTTCCTTACGGGAAGTAGAAAGTGTTCCATTGATTAGGACATTTAAAACCAGACTGGTTTTACCAAGAAAATATCATTGCAGTGAAATCTTTGGCAGTTTGACAATATGATTTTACATTTCTGTTTCTGTGACAGTTCTGATTCTGGAGTTCTACTGAACCATTGACAGCCATGGCAACATGATGGGAAAGGAGACAGCAGTACCATGCTATTGGAGCTGTGAAGCAGAGAAACTGTTGCTGCTTGAGTTGATTATAGCTGGTAAAAAAAATCTTGTCACAATAAAAATACTCTGACAACCAGAAACAAACCATCTTTCTAGTCCCCTTGGGCCAGTCAATTACACTGCTTGTGACTAAAATGCATTGACCATCTTGAAAGGAACAGCACTGTCAAATCAAGTGGTTTGGACGTAGCAGTTTTTTTTATCTTTGTTCTCCTTTTAAACTGCCTCTGAAATTTCATTTGGATGCTATATATTTTTTCTGTTTTAAACTGTGTCTGTCTTGATGATGATTGAGGTCTTCACTTGACATTATATTGGATTATGTTAGCAGTAGATTTCAGAATCCTTCAAAATGAGAAATGTTACAGTAGAACTGTTGTTTAGCCCAGTTTTAATGGCTTTACTATTATTAAAAAAAAACAAAACAAACCATAATCTGGATGTTTTATTAGGAAAAAAAAAAGTATAACTTAAAAAAAAATTCAAGCACCTGTTTCATATTGATACTGTTCATATTTTAATTTTGTGTAATACCATTTCATGATTTTCACTGGTTTTAATTCAGTTACTTTTAATTGATTTTTAATGCTTTAATTTTATTTTTTAAATAAACTTCCCCTTCAGTATGGTATTTTCTAAGATTCTTATACTGCATATACTTTGTTTTGAACCTGATTGTTTTCTGGAAGCACCAGTAGCTACTCTATAAAATTTAAGGAAAAAAACCCAACCAACAAAAAGAAAAAAAAAAATCAAAAACAAAACAAATCAAAACCCAGAGAAACAAACAAGAAAAAACCCAAACCTGCTCTCAGAGACTCAACACCTCAGCATATGCATATGCAACAATTCTGTCTTTCTCACTGTACGCTATCAAAAATTCTGCTGCAGTTAGAATACCAAATATATTCTTGAATAGGAACATTTTCCATGTCCCAGCAGAATATATGGGGTTATTGTTCTAGGATATTCTCTCCCTCATTGATAGACAAAAGGGTGTTTCTTTTAGATCTATGTGTTCTCTGACTTTATTTTTTGTGTGTGTATACCCTTTGTCTTCAGTAGTAGCTACTGAATCCATCATATGTATTCTTTCCCCTGACCAATGCTTCTTTTTTCCTGCTTCATATCCAGTATAATAAGGTTACCTGAAAAGAGCAATTTAAGATACGTATATACATCTACCAAATCTGTACTCCTCAAACCTATAGGAAATGAAGGAAGTTGTAAACTCCCATAAGAAGGCAGCAACATCAGATAGACAGTCTCATACTCCACAGTAATACTCTACAGAACATTAAAATTAGTTAAAATTATCTTAGGACTATAATTTTTGACATAGAATAATTAAATCTGATTGAGACCTCCAATCTGAGAATATGGAGTCAACATTAAATAAAGTATCAGAAAAAGATATGTTTTTAAAAAAAGCAAGAAAAGTATTCTGTTACAATTTAATTTGAAATCTGTGCATATTTCTGACAATGCTCAGAAGCTGTTCTATGAACATGACTATGGTCTCAGGGCCATCCCAACACAGGCAACAGAATCCTCAGGAATTCTCTAGTATTTATCTTGTGCACTCCCCGCTAAGGACTTCCCAGATGAACATTCTACTGGAATGTACAGATTTCTCTTGTACTTATTTTACATGTCTAATTATGCAAATTAGAAAAATAAAGTATACAGAGTTCAGTAAGTATAGCTTTTATGCTAAAAAGTAGGAGTGAATGAAAAGCTTCAAGAACCAGATTAAAGGCTTGAATGACAGAGCAACTGGTCAGATGCAGTTTCATCTCTGTTGCACATTTTGTGGTCTGAAGGAGTGGTACAGAGTCAGAACAGTGAAAATGGTCACAGCACGTGAGAAAGACCAGTGTGTGTTCTGAGATTTTAATAGAGTGAAAGTGATGTAAGAAATGGGATTTCAAAACATTACTAAGAATGAAATAATGAGATCTTGGAAGGCTTAGGGAAAGAAAAGCAGAAAGCAAAAAATAACCACAAGTTTGTGAGGTGAATGACAGGGTGACCAGTTAGCTGTGTAAGATGATAGGAAAGTGTCAAAGAAGATGATTTTGGAAGAAAGATTCAAAAGAAAAGAACAGGCTAGCAGCAGGATTTCCTGAGGCTGTGTCATAGACAGAGAGAAACAGGATACTGGGCAGACTAAATAGTGAGAGTTAAGGAAATATAATAGCAACTTGATGGTACAGAAAATTCTAACGAGGATAAAAAAAAAATTCAGTCAACACCCTGAGAGAAATTGAATGTGAAGAAGATCCACAGAAGATGTAATGAAAGGAATAATCATCTAAACAGGACATAAATGACATAGTAGAATGCAAAATAGAGAAGCTCTCCAGACAAAGTTAAAGAAAGATCAAGAGTGTATGTGGAAAAAACTCTTAGAGCTTAAAAAAAATGATCAGCAATACTTGTAGGGGCAGTGTCATTGATCAGTCTGTTTCACAGTGGAGTGAGTAGTATGGAAAATCAAAGACTGTGAAAAAAGACATCTCCAAAACATAACATGTCCTGTAAGAAAGAATATATACAGCTAAAATATTTACTGACTTGGCTTATGAAAAAATCAATAGAGCAGGTGGTCATTTCAGGATGAGAAGTTGAGACTTATCTGACTTTACTGCCTGTATTTACTAAAAAGTATTCACTTGAGTACATACAGAAAAACAGAAGTCTCACCAGTAGGTTTTCTTCTGTCTGTGTGTTGCAGCCACAATGTCAATATTATTGACAGATGTCCCTAAAATATTTTAGCAGCAGTGTATTAAGAGGTCCTTGTAAAAGTAGGCAACATGTGGAAATAAAAATCAAAGGTAATTGGAGTAAACTATGTGTCTAGAGTGAGGTAGATTTGACCCAGCCTGCCAAAGTGAAATACAATGAGCTGCAGCGCTATGCAAGTTGAAAAGCTAGTTAAAAGTCAGCTCTGATGCTTAAAAAAAAACACTAAAGGAGGGCAAGAGTGAGGAAAAAAAAAGAAATAGAAAAAGAAAAACGTTTTCAAGACAAATTCAAAACAGCTTAAAGTTTCAAAGAGAACAAAAAAATCATGGAGTATCAGAACACCTCCTGCCCCCAGTCAGTTAAGGGAAAGGAAAAAAAAAAAAACAACAACAAACTGTTTAGAAAACTGGCCTACAGAGATTAGGTACTACGGGAGCCAATGAATATCCCGATCAGGGAATGAAAGAGTCCCCTAAAGGGACAGACCCCCAGAGATCTCATCCACGTTAAGGTGAGGCCTCCCAAGATGCTTTGATCTACCATGGAAATGTATCCCAGTTCTGCTTCCCCAGTTGGCCTCTCTGTCCCCTTATACCCTACCTGCTTCTTCATTAGAAGATTCTCCCTTCCCCACTCTCCCATTGGACCTTGTTCCTCACCACTCCCTCAGATTTTCCCACTGGCTCCCATACCCTTGTCCCGTCTATCTACTGCCCCTGTCCCTGATGCTTTCCCCGCCGCCGTATGTAACCTGGAACCCTCCATCCCTCGATGTCTTTTGTCCCTGGCTTCCCTTCACAGTGGAGCTGAAATAAATCTCAGCTGTGGAAATTCCACACAAAGACCCTTCCTGCCTCTTTGCCATCGAGCTGTCAAGAAGTTATCCGGAGTGTGTGTGGGTGTCCGTGTGAATGCAGTTGCTGCTGAGCGACTTTCTGCTGGAGTCGGTTCGGGAGGGCGTAGCAGTCACCAGAACATCCCCTGGATCCGACAAGGTATACTTAGTTTTAAGTCTGTATTAAGTATAAATGAGGTTAAAATCCAGATCATAGTAATACCTTTGGTTGGGTCACCTAAAAAATATGGGTGTCCATGTTGGATACCAGTTCTTTATCTCTGAAATGTTACATTTTTTGCACATGATGTAGCAATATGAGGAGTGAAAACACAGGAAAACACCTCCTTTGTCATGGAAGTTGATATACTCAGATGTGGCATAATCCTTCTGCTTATTATCTAATATGACTTTCTCTTGCGTGGGCTGCAATCAACAAAAACAAAATCAAATTAAGAAAAGCCCCAGCTTTACCCGAGGCGGCCTGTGCTGTCCCCGCAAGGCTGGAGCGCCCCGGGCCGGGCCCGCGTTCCAGGAGTCCCGGGGGCGTTGCCTGGCAACGGGCACCTGGCGCTGGGCCCTGCGAGCGGCCCCTGGGCTCGGCCGGGAACCGGCTCCCGAGAGAAGGCGGGCTCGGCCGGGAACCCGCTCCTGAAGGAAGCCGGAGGGAGGCTGTCAGGAGGGACGGGGGACTGCAGCAGTGCTGGGGGTGGTGGCGAGGTGCCAAGGACAGCTGGGTGCGAGGCTGCCAGGCTCCATTAGCAAAGCTGTTGCTCCCCTCACAGGGAGGTGCCACCGCTGCACGATTCCTTTACACGCGTTTAGCGGACCAGGTGGGAATGAGCGCTGCTGGCGCTGCTTTTTCACCTGCTCCTCATCCGCCCGCCGGGGGACTGAAGGTTTTGTTTTGTTTTGTTTTGGTTTGGTTTTTTGTTTTTGTTTTTGTTTGTTTGTTTTTGTTTTTGTTTTTGGTTTTTTATTCGGAGACGCCTTCCACCTCCCGGTCAGCTGCAATCCGTGGATGTAGAGTCTGGAAAATAACCTTCTTGGACAGTGTCATGGAGAGTATTGAAACATAACTTAAATAATGGGCTGATAGGAGAAATCACTAAATAAAACCTCATAATCCCACCCAAGACAAAGGCAGCCCCAAAAGTACATTTTATTTAGCTTTCATGCATTGTCTTCATTATTAAGAAACCAGAAGGACAAATCCTCTGATGTATGCATTTTTAATTATTACAAATGCTCTGCTCTGTTTCTAATTTAATTTGCAATGCCATATTTTCTCTCTTAAATAAGTTTAATCTTAAAAACTGTATGACTAAATTAAGAACTTCCATTTAAAATTAAAAAAAAAACATGCAGATGAAACATGCATTTAAAAGCCTCAAGAAAGAGGCAGATAATACAACATCTAAATTGCTATACATGTAGGACTTTCAGCTAAAACTCCTGTTGCTATAAAACCCAGAAGAGTTGAACAGATTTATCTGGTCCAATCCCTTTTTAAGGAAATTTTATTTATAGCGTCGACTTAAACTAAAGTGTTGGTTTTGGGGGGTGAATTTCTAACAATATTTTGATTTTTTGTCTGATTAATTCGTTGCAATTTAAATTATACAATTGCAGTTGGTACATTCATTTAAGAGATGCAAAAGGAAACAGTAAGTCAACACTGTGTAAAGAAGAATTTGTTGTAAACAATTAGTTTTTATGTATGTATGTAGCATTCTGGCTAAAAGACATGGAAATAATAATCTCTATGATAATAATTATGATAATAATGATAATAAACCGCAAACAAAAAGGCTTAGGATTGCCACTGACTGTAGTGGATTCTACATTAATTCAAGATTTATCAATAGCTTTCAGCTAAGGAAATGGTGTTTAATTTAACTAAATGATTTTGTGTGTTTCAGGAAGGGCAATTTTTTTCACTTAGGTCTATCAGAAAATAGGTTAAATTCAATGTTCTGTATTATCAGCTGATAAAGTGAATATTAGGTGATACTGAATATCAACCAGTATATGAGAATACAGACTTGTCAGAATGCAATTTTGTATAGTTAATAGTGACAAAACTGTTTAAATCTTTTTCCAACCTTCCCTGTGTTCTTTAGAGCTGGCACACCTTACCAAACCTGTCTTATAAATCACTTTCCCAAGTGTTTCCAAAGCTTTCTACGTGGCCATTTAATTTGATTTGACTAATGCATCCCACTCCAAATCTATAAATGTGTTTGTGAGATAGTGAGGTTGACCTCACTTTCTGACTCCAAGACTATATAAAACTCAGCATGAAAGAAGCAGCAATCTTGCTGCAGCCAAACAGTGGTGCCCAGCTATGGTTGTACAGATTGTGAGATTTTTATTTTCTCAAGATTTAATAGAACAAGTTACATAAAAAGAAAAAAAACAAAAACAAAAACAAACAAAAAAACCCAACCAAGCAAACAAAAAAACCCCACCACACAACAAGAAACAAACAAACAAAAAAAGAAATCCAAAAACCAACCAAACAAAAAAACCCAAAAGTGTTTTCATCTTTGTGTTGTCCTGTCACTGCTCACCACTGGAAAGAACTTGGCTCTGTCCTCGTTGCACCCTTTCTTCAGGTATTTATATACATTGATAAGATTCCCCTGAGCCTTCTCCAGGCTAAGCCGTCCCAGCTTTCTCAGCTTTTCCTCATCTGTGAGGTGCTCCAGTCCCTGCCTTATCCTTGTGATGCTTTGCTGAACACTCAATAGTATCCCTCAGGGCCCCAAAAATGGATGCAGTTATACAGATGTGTCTTCACCAGAGTTGGACAAAGGCGAAGGATCACCTCCCTCAACCTGTGGGCAATATTTTCCCTGACATAGCCCAGGACACCAATCATCTTCTTTGCAGCAAGAGAACATTGCTGCCTCATATTCAGCCTGGTGATCACCAGGACCTCCAGGTGCTTTTCTGCTGAGTTGGGTAGCCCCCAGCTTAGTGCACATTATTGTTCCTCACCAGGTGCAGGAATTTGCCCTTCTCCTTTTGAGGTTCCTGCCATTTCTTTGGCCTCTTGAGGTCCCTGTGGATGGCCTCACAACCCGCAGTGTACGACTCCCCACTATGTGGTGTCAGCTGTAAATTTCCTGAGGGTATATTAAAGAAATTCCTCGGCCCTAGGTTTCCCAAAGCAGAGTTTCAGCTGGCCACTTTCAGGAAAAATAATTTTAAAATTGAAATGTATTGCAATAAGGAAAGCTTGAGCTCACTGTCTTAAGAAAAGGACCCCAAATAAAGAAATTCCTGGGCAGTTGTACCCTTACAATCTAAGTTTCTTATCCCTTATGTGACAGTTCAATCCAATAAAAATATTAGGGACTGGGGTCTTCTGGTTCTCCATTGGTTCTCTTCACTGTCTCAGGTGGGCCATTTCTGTTTTTACCTCTAATGCTGCAGCTTCTGCTGGTGGGATAGTGGCCTTCCTTAATGCCTGTTTTCCAGTGTGAACAGGCTCTGGGGATCCCTTTTACTTAAGCAGGTAAAAAACTCAGTGTATCCAGCAAAAAGTTCACAGTGTGTGGCCTGAGGCTTCAAGCACGGCTAGCTACTAATGCTAAGTAAGTTACACTAAGAAACTAATTTCTTTTATTCCTTTACAAGGTACTCTCTGCTCCATCACCCAGATCATTAATTAAGATGTTAAACAGGACTGGACCTGGTATTGATCCCCAGTACACCACTAGTCACTGGTCTCCAACTAGACTTTTCTTTTTTACTGCTCTTTTTTTTTGCTTGGCAGGCCCATTCTTTAGCTCCTTGGAGAGTCTTATGGATTTATTAGCTTACTCTGAAGGAATAAAATTGGGGTTACATTTAATAACAATACAAAGGAACAAACCAAAAGCAGTTGTCCAGTAATTATGAAGCCCAGATATACCACCTTCTTGTGGTACAATGTAGCAGTAGTGATCCATGTCAGTGACAAGAGATAATTGGTTTAATGTCACAATTCCAGACCTAAGCTGATTATAACTGTATTCTGTACTTACGGACAGCTTGCATCTCTGAACTCTCATATCTTTAACGTGATTTTTGCTCCGGGCCTCAGGTCTCTAGTTTTGACCTTTTTCTTGCTCTGGAATTATATCATTCTTTTGTTCTTGGCTTAGATTCTGAACTGTAACCATCTAAAGCAAAGGTAGTCTCCAAGGAAGGTGCTGTTGCTTTAGAAAATTATCTACCTTATAATTTAGGAAGAGAAACATAAAATAACAATTCAAGTGACAAAATAACTATCTCACTTGTCTTTCAGGTTTGCTATTTCAGGGCTCTTGAAAAGCCCAACTTTTATGTTTCTTCCTCAGAGCCCTAGGCAATCCATTCTGTCATGGTCAGTAACACTGTGCTACCTGGATTTTAATCCATTTGGATATTTTCTACCGGCAACCTTATAAATGGAAAAGGATGTGAATATATTACATCTATGTAAATATAAATGAGAAAGTGCTGCCTTTTTAAAATTAAAAATCTACTGATAAACTAGTGGCAAGAAAGCATCAAGACAACTCTTCTTGAATGGCAAGTGGGAAGTTGATAAAATGTGTTTTGTGCTTTTGTAAATTGAATCTTGACAGAAGCATATTCAGGAGTAGTGACTGTAGTTGGAGAAGTCATTACATAAGAAAGAAAAAAAAATAAATGCTTTTACAGAAATTTGGTTAATGAGGATTAGAGGATGTGAAGATTAAAGGAAAATACCTAGAACTTCCATTTGGAGCAGAAATTTCATGTGTTGCTGGGCATCCTTCCTCCACCACCCTCTCCGCCTTGTGTGGGTATATCAAAACTATTATTTTGTATGATTCTAATTATCAAATGATATTCAAAGAAACAGATGTTAATGACATGGATTTGATAACAAACGAGAAGTTAACAGTAAGAACCCCCCTATGTTTTACTGTGCAAACTACAAAATGGCAGCTTCTAATATAGATACTAGTTCCACTATTGCTTATTTGTCTAGAAAGAAATAGTGTGCTTTTTTTTCCCCCACAGAATTTCATGGAAACAAATGTGTTTATTTTTCTATCACAGAACCAATTTACCGTGAAAAAATTCAGAGTTCAAAAGTGAATTGTTTCTCAGGGTTATACAATGAAGCACACAGACACCACTTCTTATCCTCTTGAGGCAGAAACTGTAAATTAGATTTTAACAAGCCAGATGCAGGCAATATAAATTTGTATAACAAGCCTTAGCAATTAAAAAAAAAAAATCTGATCACTTGTAGTGTGGAAGTAGTGGTAGTTAATGCTTAAGTAAATTCAGATTTGTTGTGGTCATTTATGGAAAATCACTGTTGCATGACTTGCATTGTATCTAAAAATTTGAGGTTCAATACTAAATGAGTAATAATGATTACTGAAATAACGCTCTCTGGATATTAAGAACCACAAAGTCTAACATGAAGTCTTCAGTAAAGGAAAGGCATGTCTGTCACACAGAGAAGAGTACAGTGCACTTTCAAAACCCATTTACAAATAAAATTTGTGCCCTGAAGCCACTCACACTGAATGTCACTCAGAGTACACTTGTTCAGCTCCGTGTCAGTGTGCAGGAAGCTGCTCCCTAAGGGACCAGGAGCTGTGAGGCAAGGGTGACCCCAGGTCTGGCAGAGCTCTTCCCAGCAGGCACCATCCCTCAGGATCTGCAAATGGTGAGCAAAACCAGGTGCTGTAATGGGGTGTATCAACAGTCCTGGGAAGGAAAGTGACAAGTTGATGTCAGAAACTATCCAGGAAACAGAACAAGGTGACAGGAATGTGGCTGGAGGAAAGACCCTGGGGTCCATTCTGGGGACGGGGCTGGAGACCAGCACTCCTATGGGGCAGGGAACTGAGGACCTCAGTCCCTGCAGAAATTTTTCTCCAGGGTCCATATGCAGGATTGGGAGAAGCTCAGTAAGGTCTGGTAGTGCCCTCAGAACCCCAACAGTGTATATAAGTCTGTCTTCATATGTGAAATAGCTAATGACAATAACATTTTGGGAATCATTATGTATCCACCAAATTAATTGTTAAATAATTAATTGAGATAACTGGTGGTAGTTAAACTCCTCAGAACTGTCTTACTCATTGTAGGTCTTCTGAAACTTGTCTCTTTTTTTAAGGATGTCTGCTGAAGTATAAAAGGGACTAAGAAGTAAATCAAGCAAGCCACAATACCCAGAACAACCCAGAAGAAAACTAAAACTCATGCCCATGATCATGAAGTACCAAAAAGTATCAACACAGGTACCAAGCAGAGATGTAAGTCAGTGTGGCACATAAGTAGCTTGACTGTTTAGAAAATGTAAGAGAATTAGATAACAGTCTTTCTTTCCAACAGCTGGAAAGAAGCTATTCCTCAAACCTAGATAGCACAAAGTTGCCAGGGGCAGAAATGCCAGTGTCCCTGCTAATTTTACTGTTTGCTACCTTTTACTGTTACATTTAGGGAACTTTCAAACTGATGTGCCCCAAAAGCCTTCTGTATATACAAACTGATTCAGTCTTTTCAATCCATTAAGGTCTTTTTTTTTTTTTTTTTCAGTATTGTAGGTATAAAAACCAGTTCTCTCTCAACATTGTAAATATATTTATAGGACAGTTAGCAAAGTAGAAGTATTGTAGTGTTTCTTTCAACCACGGCCCCAGTGTAACAGTGGTGTTTTTGGACAAAAACAAAGAAGAATGGTCTATCTAGTTCCCAGCTCTCAAGAAAGAGCTTATTGAGGCTCACAGCCACTCTGACTTGCACCAGAACAACTAAACTACACTCGTCTCCTTAAAGGTACAACATGGTTAAAAGCAGAGGGGATCATAGGATCTGTGTGTTCTCTAAGAAATCTATATGATTTTTGGCTGTTAAAGTGAATAATATTTTCTTCTGTAATTCTGTCCTCCTTTGGCAAACTTGCTCAGGTAAAGATGTGACAGAGTGGCAAGCTGATACAGGGATGCTTGAAAGCAGTTGCGCAACATTACTAGAATTTCAAAAGCTTAGATGATTTTTTTTTTTTCCTATTTCTTTTTGGAATGCTTTATCACTAATAACCAGCATGCTGTTACTACTTGTGGATATAATCTTTGCATCATTGGAAGGACACTGAAGATCTTGAGTAACAGTCAAACATGTCTTATGGTGCTCATTAATATGCAGAAGTTAAATCATCAGCCAGCAATCGGAAAAGAAAAATGATCACATAAAGAATAAAGTATCCCAGGGAGAGAATTAATGTCACAATAATTACATGGTTCACACTGGAGAATGTGTGGTTATTAGGAGTTCTAGAGAGCTAATTAAGCAAGTCAAAATTCTTTTTAAACCAGTTTAATCATGAGAAAAGGTGCTCCCTTGGCTCTGAACAACTAACTAGCGTACAAGAATTGAGAATTCATGGGTACATCAAAAGGAACGGAAAGATGGTAATTGTACTATACTAAACTTAACTACCTTCAATTTAAAAAGTGCTAGCTAATAAAAATAGAATTCATCAAAAAGTTGCTTTGGCAAAACACAGCAAAGACTGCTGCTCTTCATTAACTCTCAGTGTTTTGTTACATAGTGTGTACAAATTTATTTTTCATGATTGACTACATTGTGCTTTTCCATCACATCAACAAAGTTATTCTGAGACAATCTCTCTGCCTTGCCTGATTCACTCAGAGATATCAAACTAAAGCAAGAAAGAATGTGTCGTGGAATGGAGAGGAAAATGGCACTTAGGCTCATAGCAGTCACCAGAACCAAATCCAAAGTGAATCATGTTGAAGTAAACAAAACATTCTGAAATATTTTCAGAGTGTCTTTTTGTGTCCTGTTCTACCCCCCACCCCCTCCAACATACTGGTGGTTAGCTACTGGGACTGAGAAAATGCTGGCTAACTCATGAATATCTATCTGAATGCCAGCATTGACTATGCCTCATTGTGATGCCAGAGATATAAGAGAGTAACTGGATTTTTCTTTTGCCTTAGCCTCTAAGCACACACAGAGATTGTGCCTCTCTAGACAGTATGGTTCTCAGCTATCTTACTCTGTTTATTGTGAAACTATAATCTGCCTGGAAGCATAATTTTAATTTGTTCCCTTTTAAAAATGGTCAGTAGCTTGCTTAACATGCAAGTTTGCTGTTAGATTCCATTTAAATAACCTTGTGATCGTAGTGTTATGCAATAAAATAAATCCACTATTGTAAGAAATTATATTCTAGACTGTGATATGGACAGCATTCAGATTTTTTATTATTCTGCTTTCATAATTTATGTCAACCAGTGTCTCATTTTAACAGTAATAACGAATCAGTTCTGGAATTCATCACAAAATCTTTGCAGTTCTAGTGTCTTCAATGATTTTTCAAGGTGGAATTATAGATATTGTCTTTACTAAGTCCCAAAACCCTACAAATGAAAAGTGATCATTATTAAAGAATGAACACTGAAGGAGTTTAGGGCATTAAGAATATCTTTAAGATTATTCACTTTGTAAATTCCAGAATTATATACAATGAAATTTAGTTGATACAATATACTTTAAAGATATATGTCTTCTTACACATAGTTTAAAATGCACGTAGTTATCAGAATAAATTTTTCCTATGCCTATCAATAAAGGAAAATGATAAATCAGAAACATGGGTTCAGAATTAATAGGCTTTTGTGTATATAGGTGAAAAATGAGTATGGATATGGAGTAATGATGAAATGCAAATTGACATGAAATTTTAAACATGTTACTAAGCAGCAGGTGGAAGATACATATCCATAAACTAAGATCAGACACAGAAGGAGTATATGACAGAGCTTTCTTTGCTACAGATGAGCCACATGCAACGTGGAGTTGTGTTAGTAATTAATAGGGGTGCTTATCTTATTATTCAGCTACAATAAGACAATATCTATTCACGAAGATATCTGCAGCTGTCTCACGTTATCTGACTTTAAGCATCTAAAAACTAGTACTCTAATCCAGTTTTTCATGTAATGACTTTTCACAGATTTATATTCTTCTGTGGAAACTCACCTCTATTGACCACAGACGGAGCTAATAACTCTGCCAAGTGGCTCAAGTTATGTGACATGAAACATATAAAGTAGACATTCAATGAGATAAGGCTTTAAAAAGGAAGAAAACAAAGACCAGAAATTTGGTAGTACTCCAATCTACATAATAATGGGATAAAAAATTATAGAGGCTGATGTAGTTTAAAAAAAAGACAGCAATTATTTTTTAGCATGATTTTTGAAAGTAAATATTCAAGCCAAGTACCTCAGAAATGTCTAACTACATATGCTACTGTGAAACCTTGCACAGTGCTGGTCAGTGTATGGTTTCAGTAATATACTTCTAGTGAGTTCATGCATATCTGAAAATGAATTCATGCTGTACATTCTTTTATTGGTACTCATATAATGCTCTCAAATATGTTATTCTGTTTCCTTTCTTCTTTGTCTTTGTCCTACAAGGACCTGATTCATCCTACTCAAGTTAAAAGCATTTTTCCCATTTATTTTGACACAATTTGGATCAATGCCATACATCTCTTTCCTTTTAGAAGCAAAAATGAATTTTAAACACCAAGAACTTTGCAAACATGTCATATAGTCAGTTGCTTAACAAATATAAAAATAAACCTTCTGCTATTTATCTCAGAGGCATATTCTAATAGCCTATATATTTTCAAGTCATTGAGGAATAAGTTACTGATGAAATAGCTCCTGCAGTGTAAGGACTAAGCAATAAAATTGCTAATGTTTAGTTAATCAGTTTACTTAGCTATTTTAGATGCTTACACTACATGATATTTAGGAGTTTGTTTTTGTAATTAGTTATCAATCTATATTGCTAATGTAGTTTACAATAGACACCAAAAATTAGATTTGCCTGGCACTGAGAAAGATAATCTACTCATTTATGTCTTTGTACAGTGAAAGTATATGTCACCATAAAAATATCAGCAAAAAGAGTCTGAATTTTTGTCTCATACTTTTGAAAGATGCATATATGATTCTTATAAAAACCGAAAATAGGACCTTCTATCAGCCAAACATATTTTAAACATGTAAATTCATAATGGTGAACTTGAGCAGAATTACTCTGAGTAGCCTGATACTTCTTTTGTGTGAGGTTTCAAGAAAGTTTTCACTTTGATTCCTATCAAAAGGTAGAAAGATAAAAAGAAAATTACTTAGCAAATATAGAATCCTAGAATCACAGAATCACAGAATATCCTGAGCTGGAAGTGACCCACAAAGATCACCATCATCAACTCCCTGCTTTCTACAGGACCATCCCTAAGAGTCACACCCTGTGTCCAAGAGCATTGTCTCAATGCTTCTTGAGCTCTGTCCGGCTTGGTGCTGTGACCACTTCCCTGGGGAGCCTGTTCCAGTGCCCAATCACCCTCTGGGTGAAGAACCTTTTCCTAATATGTAACCTAAACCTCCCCTGACACAACTCCAGGCCATCTCCTTGTTTCTTGCCACTGGCCACCACAGAGAAGAGATCAGTGCCTGCCCCTCCTTTTTCTCTCACGAGGAAGTTGCAGACTGCTATATTACAGAACAATTGAGAACATATATGTGCATTTTTTTCCAGTTTGTTTTTTTTTTTT